>CANXYC010256698.1:0-20846 GCA_948193065.1 Aleurites moluccanus | reverse complement strand
ATTAGTTTAATTGCATCAATTGATGCATATAGTATTTTTACCCAATTTTCAAACCCTAAACCTAAGTTGTGTGAAGTGATTTTGTGTAATTGAGTTAGTATGTGTAAATTGAGTATAGAATAAGTCAATTGGAAGTTAATTAATGATTAATTGATGGTTCAATTGTTGTAGAAAATTCAATTGAAGAAAATTGTTTATTTTGCCTACTTTGAGGAATTTGAAGAATTTGGTGGCAAAGCAATTTTGCTTGGTGATTTGGAGTGCTAGGTGAGTCTTTTGTGCATCATTTGTCATGCCTAAATTATTAAAATGCCAATTGGAATCCATTTGTGAAAGTGCCATTTTGGCCGAACCTAGTTAGGGCAAATTTACCTAGTTTTATTCTTGTTTTTCCTATGGCTTTTGCATGCCAAATTGATACATTGATGATGTTTATTGAGTTGTATATAATGCCTATGGAATTGCTTACATTGTGTATTATTGTTGATAATTGGGGCAATGCCAATGTTGCACTAAAACTATGCCAAAATGTCTATTGAATATTGCACACAATGTGTTCTATAAAATGCCTAGCTTAAAAATCTATAGGCCAACCATTTGAATGCCATAATTGCCAGTGACAATGGCATATCAATTGCATCAACTTTTTGGTCGTAAATGACCAACTTATATTTGTTCCCATTATTGATTGTTGGACCTTTGGTCATTATATAATCGATTGTTGTTGATGTCTTATTGACTCTATTGCTCATTCAATTGATTGATGATGAGTTATTGATACTTGTCGATGCCGTTATTTTGAAATGGTTTCTATTGATGTGTTTATTGATTCTATTGATTCCAAGGTGATTTGACAAAGCTACCCCCCGACAGGATAGTGAGTATATACTGTCGGCATTGTGCACAATGTATTGTTATAGTACCATGAACTAGGTAGGGATATCCTAGTCATAAGACCTGATCCGTCTTATATTTATTTATATGAGTGATTTGTGCTTGACACATTTCTATGCGTTTCATGGCTCTATATTTGTCATTTTCCATCTTATCCATGTGATATACATTCCATTGTTGTGATTGTTTACTTACAGTCATATTCTGTACTTGATTATGTATTACAGAGATTCTAAACATATTTATTCATTTATTTCATCTGCCTATTGCTTATTGATATTCCATTACCTATTTTATTGGTCGATGCATATTAGATTCACTAAGTATCATATATACTCACCCTCTTACTGTTTACCCTCTTAGTGCAGAGTAAGAGGCAAAATATCCCAATCTTTTGGCTCTCTGAAGATTCTGCAGTTTTATAGCAGTGTAATTATTTTAAACACTGAATATTTTATATTTTCATATCCTAGCTGCTCTATGAGTTATGTATGGTATAGTTAGTGTATGAACATGTATGTATGGGAATATTGGAGATTAGTTAATGATATGACTATGGTTATTACATAAAGATACAGAATGAATGACAGAGTAACAGAATTAATAATATATATGTGAATGTATGATTATAGATTGATATGTATAGTAATGAATTGATTGTAATAGATGTTTTCGCTGCAGTATAGTATGAGACAATATTGATGAGATTGATGGGTTCTATGGGTGCCAGTCACCTCGGCATCTCCCGCACCCTAGGACCGTCGCGGCCCGTGAACGGGTCGTGACAAATAGTGACATCTCAAGTAATTTTTATATTTTTGTTAAGAATTTGTCCTATTGTGATATTGAAGCCAATAATCATACTTTGGTTTTGATCTAGAATATACATTCTTAAGTCGTCTAAAGTGAGAGTCATGCATGCCATGGCTCTGTACATTAGTTTTAGGTCTAGCATTTTTATGCAGAGGAATGTGTTTGTGAGAACTTAATGCCTTTAAAAATATAGTCTTAAATATTGGTGGATCATACCCTCAATTATAGCCAAGTCCATACTTAATTTTAGGACATCTTTGAGAGTCAAGAATTTTATCCAATTTTTCTTTGCCATTACAAAGTTTGGATAAGCACTCATTATGTGATTCTAACTTGTTTCTCAACAAGGAATTTTCATTTTTTTTTTAGCCTATTACATTCTTGGTATAACACCGCAGCAGATAGAATAATAGATAGTGAGATAGTATAGTAGATAGATATAGTAGATTATAGTAACTGATATGGTATAATTTAAGTATGAATAGGCTTAATTAATTACTGAAATATATAGAAAATAGTAGAGTGTAACACTCAGAAATTTTTGAACTTCAACCGAGTCATTTTTGTACCACTATTCTGGAAATTACTGGTGTTAATTACATCATCTGGAGAAATAGTAGTCAGGTTAATTTAGTAATTTATAACTTAGACCAGGGAGTAAAGAGTCATCTATATTTATGTGAATTTTTGGTGAAAAGAAAGAGTTGAAAAATATTTTAGAATACTGAAAATTAATAGAGTGGCAAGAATTATAATTAAAGGCAATATTAGGGGCATTTTCGAAAACGAGATGTCTAGGATATAAAATCAGACCCAAACTAATTTTAAATGATATAACAGTCCAAAATAAGATATTTCACTCCTTACACTTGAGATTGAATCTAAACAGAATAGATAGAATACATTATAGAAAATTTTGGGGTAAAATTGCAATTAAGAAAACTTGGGGGACAAAAGTATAATTAAACAAAGGTGTGTGGGACTCACATGACATAAAAATTTCTAGATGGAAACCATGTTTGGCCAACCACTTGGTGATATAATAGGATTTTATTTGTCTTTATTATTTTCCATGTGACAAAGAATCCAACTTTCTAAAGAAATCTATATAACTCTTCAATTTTTCCTTCCATCAATTAATTGTAGTATATAAATTAATAAGAATAGACATAGGAGAAGGGAGTTGGCCGAAATACTAGGATAGAAAATAGGCAAAAATCTTTCCAAATTTTCTGCAAGAAATCAAGCAATACTGGAAACAAAATTGATGGAGAAATGAACTTGATGAAGAAAGATGGAAGATAGTTGGTGGAAAATTTGTAATCAAGTTTTTGGTGGACCAAAAGGGGATGAAATCCAAGAGTTCAGCTTGAGGTAAGGCTTCCAAACTTCAGATTTTAAATTAAATTTAAGAGTTTCATGGTTTGATTTAGTAAATAATTGAGTTGAGAGCTATGAAAGATGAAGATGAACTAGGGTTTAGAGAGAATTTTGAAACTGTTTAAAGGAAAAAAAAATTAGGCAGTATTTCAAATTTTTAATGATTGAATTTGAGGATGGTTAAAATATAAAAGTTGTAGATAAATATGTTAATTTGATTTATGAAAAAGGAAATGATTAAATTCGAAGTGAGGAGAGAGTAATTGAATAAAAATCATGTGTAATACCCTAGGAAATCCTAACTTGTATGCAAGATTTAATTCTCAGCATATGATTTAAAAGCATTGAAATGATGGGAAATAATTTTAGGGACACAGTTAGAAAGCGAATGTAATACTTTTTCGAAAATCGGCGGTGTCGGGAACACTACAGAGAAATTAGCAATCCAGTCAAAAGTTTAATTTCTAAATCTGACCAGGTGGTAAAAGATCACATAAATGCATGTGTAATTTTGGTAAAAAGAAAGAGGTGAAAAATATTTAGGAACACTGAAAAAGTAGTTGATGGCAAAAACATAAATAAATGGAACTTCGAGGGAAATAGTGAAAATTGGTCTGTTTGGGTTTCAGATTGGTTCTAAAACTATTTTTATAAATAAGTATAAATAAAAATAAGCCTTTTGGATTCCCACTTTGAAGTCCAGTTCATAACAGAATTATCAGAATAAATTACAGAAGAAGTTGAGGTCAAAGTATAATTACTTAAATGTTTAAAGACCAAAATGTAATTTTTCATTTTTGCTTAATATATAAGGATGCTTTAGACAAAAATTGGCTATCTTCTTCTTCTTCCTCCATCTTGGCTGAACCTCCTTTCTCATTTGTCCTTATATTTTCAAGTTCTTTCTTAAGCCAAAATCAAAGAAAACTTAAAATTAATCTTTGATTTCTTGTTTCCCATCTTTGAATTGCTTGGAAAACTTAAGGAAACCAAGGAATTTCTTCTAAGGCATTTCGGCTAGATCATCACTTTGAGGTAAGGAATTATTTTGTTTAATTTTATGGTTTATTTAGATGAATTAGATGATGAATTGAATGGGCTTTAGGTTAGATTGCATCAATTGATGCATTTGGATAGAAATCCCCAATTTCAAGTTATAAGTTGAAGTTGTATGCTTTGGCTATTTGAATTAGTGTTAGTTAATATTAATTAATCTTAGATTATGTTCATTGGAGGCTAATGGATAATGAATTTGTGGTTATTTTGGTGTAGAAATAAAGAAACATTAGATTGCCTATATTACCTCCTTTGAAGGAAATTGGTGGAAATAAATTTTTCTATGCAATTGGAAGATTTTAATGAGTTCTATATGCATTATTTAACATATATATTGCATTGAAATTGAAATTGGAAACCATATATGGAACTTGAGTTTTGGCCGAACCACCCTTCATTATTCACCCTTTATATTTTTGCTTTGTTTCTTCATAATTCCTTAGCTATTTTGATCTTTTTAATGTTGTTTACTATTATATATTTGTTGCCTATTGTGTTGTTGACAATGTAGCTTGATTGTTGATTGAATGGGCATTGTTAACTTTGCACCAAAAGCAAGCCAAATTGCCCATTCAACCATGCCCACCATGTGTTTAATAAAATGCCTAGTTATTTTTGCCATTGGCTTATCATTCCTTCTTCCATAGGCCTACCAATTTGAATGCCATTGTCGCCAGTGACATTGACATAGCTTTTGTGCCTTCCATTTGCCAATGTATAACCTATCTTTGATCCATACCTTTGTTGTTTACCAAACCAATTTCTATTGCTTACTTTTTGCTTATTCATATTCCTTTGATCAAATTGTCACTTGAATTGATTGATATTGTGATTATTGATATTGGTGATATCATTGTTGTATGATGGTATCTATTGATATGTTTCATTCTTATATTGACCCTAATATGGCTTGACAGAGACAGGGTAGTGGGTACATACTGTCGACAATGTGTACATTGATTATTGATGCCCTAGCTGGGAAGGGTTATGGTCCTGGCCATAAGACTTGATCAGTCTTATGCTTACTAATACTGATATTACTAGAGACTGTATGTTTACATATAGTCCATACTGTTCTGGCCATTTATCTGTCTTTCCATATTATACCTTTTTCCTTTTATATAACTATTGACCATTCTATCATTTTCTGATATGGATTATGTAATCTGATTATTTTAACCGACTGTCATTATTGTACCATTTGAGATTGATCCATACCATATTCAGTGGCGATGCATATAGATTCACTAAGTATCTTATATACTCACCCCTTTTTATTGTTTCCCATTTCAGGTGCTGAGTAGATAGCAGAATCCCAATTTCAGACTCTCTATGGATTCCTGCGGTCTTTTGCTAATGATATAATTATTCTGAGTACTATATTTTTAATGTTCATGTTCTAGCTGCTCGATGGGGTATGTATGGGTTAGTTAGGATTTGAACATGTATATGTATTTGTGATGATGTTTATGGTATATGATGTATGATATGACATATAATAATGGATGTTACAGCCATTAACATAATTACAGACAATTTATAAAATTGCAGAATGAATAGTAACTAAGTAAATTGATTAATTAATTGATGGTTATAGAAATTACATGTGATATTGGGCTCTATGAGTGTCGGTCGCCATTGGCATCTCCTGCATCCTAGGACCATCGCGATCTGGAAATGGGTCGTGACAGAAGTGGTATCAGAGCCTTAGGTTACAGACATCAGAGCTCTAGGTTAAAAATGAATAGTATCTAGATTATAGAGGAATAGTTACTAAGTACAAAATGGGGTAGAATTAAGTAAACCATGAAGCATAGGAATTCCTATATCGTCTTTTTCTGTAATTGTCTGATATGTGATAGTATTCTGCATTTCTATATTATACTGTGTACATTTATTATTTTTCTGACAAATTACAGAGATGTTCAACGATAAGGACAGAGATACTAGAGAGGCAGAGGTAGCCTCCAATGAGTCACTAGTCAGAGAGTTCTCAGTTTCAGAGGGTCCGTCCAGAGGATACAGAGAGGGGCAATGATCCCTAGAGAGTTGAGATGATGAGAGGGATGATGGAGTTACGCAAGGAATTGGCTGATTTGAGGCAGGAACGTCAGAATATACTGCCAACAGCAGTGCCCCCACCTATTGTACCAGAGGCAGTACTAGTTGCACCTGCTCCTGTGCAGCCAGTAGGGGTTCCTGGGGAGCTTGTTATACAGGGAGGCCACGGAGTTATTAAGGAGGGTGGAGTATCTATGTTTAGTTTTCTGAAGCTAAACTTACCAGAGTTCAGGGGCGATAGATGTAGTGATCTAGTAGATTTTCTGGAGGAGGTTGAGAAGGTAGTTAGGAGACTACCTTGTTCTGACATTAGAGTTGTGGAGTTAGTTGGCTTATTGCTGAAGGGGAAAGCTTGGACCTGGTTTTCTTGTAGGATGGAGCCTAGGATGTATGGTAAGCATCCTTCTACATGGGCTGAGTTTCGTCAGTGTTTGATTGATGAGTTCATTACAGAGGGAGTGAAGACCCAAAATCTGATTCAGTTTGAACAGTTAGAGTAGGAGGGTAGATCAGTTGAGGAGTATGTAGAGGAGTTCATCAGGTTGAGTAGATATGCTACTCATATTGTTCCTATTGAGGTTGATTTGATCAACAGGTTTAGGAGAGGTCTTCATGCTTCACTTCATAATGCACTGTTGGCTACGAAATTTACTTCTCTGACTACTGTTATTGATATGTCTACACAGATGGAAGAAAAGTATAAGACAGAGAGAGCTAAGAGGGATCATAAGAGAAAAGGGAGTCTTAGAGTACAAGTTAGGAGGGGGGAGAGTAGCTCCCAGCCTAGGCAAGCAAAGCCAATGACTCGATTTGATCAACGATCTTCATCTGGTAGTCAGAGGAGAGGGTCCAGAGTAGGGGACCACCAGTAGTACAGTCTGCACCTGCTTATTCACAGGGTTCCTCTATACCAGCGGCACAAATGAATAGTGTGCCTGTTTATGGGTTCTATGGACAGAGGCACGGAGAGGAGTGCCAGCGGCAGTCAGGTGCCTATTTGAAATGTGGGCAGCATGGTCACTTCATTAGCAGATGTCCATTATGGGGTGAGTAGCAACCATCTGCTATGGTTTCTCAGCCGATGGTATAGATGAGTCAGAATGTGGCCAGAGAGACTCCAGGTAGAGACAGAGGTAGAGGTCAGGCTCCCAGCAGTAGTCAGGCCCCAACGAGCAAAGGGTAGGGCATAGTATTTGCAGTTAACAGATATGAGGCACAGAGATCAAACAATGTGGTTACAAGTACTATTTTGATTTAGAATGAGATTTTGTTGCCTTATTTGATTATGGTGCTACTAATTCCTTTTTGTCACCTTATTTTGCAGCTAAATTGAATAAGAAAAGGAAATTGTTGCATATGCCTTTAGTGATTGCTACACTAATGGGTGAGAGTATTGATGCGGACTATTACTATCCTGACTGTGTGATTGAAATTTAAGATAACATATTGCGTGTTGATTTGATTGAACTGCCGTTGTTAGAGCTAGATGTGATTTTGGGTATGGATTAGCTCACAACACATAGGGCAGTTATTGATTATTATGAGAAGAAGGTCAAGTTTCAGCCTAAGGGGCAGCCAGAGTTTGAGTTTCAGGGTGATATACGAGAGTTTAGAGTTAATTTAGTTTCAGCTATGCATGCCAAAAGGATGATTCGAAAGGGTTGTTCAACGTATTTAGCTCATGTGATAAATGTGCAGAAGTCTTCTATAGAGCTTGATCAGATACCGGTAGTTTAGGAGTTTCCTGAAGAGTTGCCATGATTGCCCCCCAGATAGGGAGATCGAGTTTGAGATCGAGGTGTACTCAAGCACCGATCCTATATCCATTCCTCCTTACAGAATGGCACTAGCAGAATTGAAAGAATTGAAGGTGCAGTTACAAGAGTTATTGGATATTAGACCAAGTAGGTCTCCTTGGGGGTGTTCCAATGTTGTTTGTAAAGAAGAAGGATGGCTCCTTGAGGATGTGTATTGACTACAGGCAGCTGAACAAGGTGACAGTGAAGAACAAGTATCCGTTACCACGGATAGATGACCTGTTTGATCAGTTGCAGGGTGCTAGTCATTTCTCGAAGATTGATTTGAGATATGGGTCTCACTAGTTGAAGATTAAGAAGAGTGATGTACCTAAGGCTACCTTCAAAACCCGATATGGGCATTATGAGTTTTTGGTGTTGTCATTCGGGTTGACTAATGCATTGACTGCATTTACGAATCTGATGAACAGGGTGTTCAGGTCATTTTTAGATAAGTTTGTCATAGTGTTCATTGATGACATTCTTATCTATTATAGGAGTGAGGAGGAGCATGCAGAGCATCTGAGGATTGTATTATAGACACTTCGAGCGCATTAGTTGTATGCTAAGTTATCTAAATGCCAGTTATGGATAACTGAATTGTGTTTTCTTGGGCATATGGTATGTAAAGATGGTATCAGGGTGGATCCTCAAAAAGTTGAAGCAGCGGCGAATTTCCCCTAACCTACTAGTGTTTCTAAAGTTCGCAGTTTTCTGGGCATGGCAGGGTATTATAGGAGGTTTGTGAAGGATTTTTCCATAATTGTAGCTCCATTGACTAAGATGACTCAGAAATAGGAGCGTTATCTATAGACTGATGAGTGTGAGCACAGTTTCCAAACTTTCAAGTCTTGCCTCACAAGTGTTGGAGTGTTAGAATTGCCAACAGAGGGAGAGAAATTTATTGTGTATTGTGATGCTTCACGAGTCGGTTTGGGGTGTGTATTGATGCAGAATCGGAGAGTAATTGCTTATGCTTTTGGCAATTAAAGAAGCATGAAGTGAATTATCCGACACATGATTTGGAGATGGTAGTTGTAGTATTTACATTGAAGATTCAGAGGCATTATCTATATAGGTCTAAATGTGAGATATATATTGATCATAAGAGTTTGCAGTAAATATTTCAGCAGAAAGATCTGAACCTCCGATAGCGTAGATGGATGGAGTTAATTAAGGATTATGATTGTAAAATCCTGTACCATCCGAGCAAAGCTAATGTGGTAGCTGATTCATTGAGTCAGAAATTTATGGGTAGTCTAGCTCACATCTCAGTTATTAGGAGACCATTGATCTGTGAGATGGGTGAGTTAGTTGATTTGGGTATGGAGTTAGAATTGGGATCCCAGGATCATAACCAGTCTCTGATAGCCCAATTTTGGGTGAAGTCACTGTTGATTGATGACATTAAAGTGGCTCAAGATAGGGATCCATATCTACTGAAGCTTAAAGGAGAGATACATAATGGTAAAATGACAAAGTTTATAGTAGAGGATGGTATATTGAAGTGTGGAAAACGTATATGTGTACCTGATATGGATGGGCTATGGGATCGGATTATCAGAGAGGCTCACTATTAAGCATACAGTGTACATCAAGGGATTACAAAAATGTACTGTGATATGAGGGATGTGTATTGGTGGCCTGGTATGAAGAGAGATGTAGCTCAGTTTGTATCTAAATGCTTAGCCTATCAACAGGTTAAGTTATAGCATCATAAGCCATCAGGGTTGCTTCAGGAGATTGAGTTGCCAGAGTGGAAATGGGAGTAGGTTACCATGGATTTTGTAGTTGGTCTACCAAGGACTACGAGGGGTTATGACTCCATATGGGTAATTATAGACCGGTTAACGAAATCTGTTCATTTTTTGGAAGTGAAGACCAATTATTCTGCAGCTCAATATGTACAGTTGTATGTGGACAAAATTGTGCGACTTCATAGAGTTCCTTTGATGATTATCTCAGATAGAAGTATACAGTTCACTTCATGATTTTGGCAGAAATTTCAGGAGGCCATGGGTACTTAGTTACGGTTTAGTACTGCTTTCCATTCGCAGACTGACGGGCAGTCAAAGAGAACAATCCAGACTTTGGAACATATGCTTCGATTGTGTGTTATGGATTTCAAAGGTAACTGGGATCAATATCTATAATTGATTGAGTTCTCTTACAACAATAGTTATCACTCTTCTATTGGTATGGCTCCATTTGAAGCACTATATGGTAGGAAGTGTAGATCTCCAGTGTGTTGGGTGGAACCAAGAGAGAAGCAGCTAGAGGGACCAGAGTTGATTTGAGAAACAATGGAAAAGGTACCTATAATTAGAGATCAGATGAAGACTACTTTCAGTAGGCAAAAGAGCTATGCTGATCCGAAGTGTAAGGATTTATATTTTGCAGTTGGTGATCATGTCTTCCTTAAGATCTCACCGATGAGAGGTATTATGAGATTTGGAAAGAAGAGAAAGCTGTCACCAAGGTTTATAGGTCCATTTGAGATTCTTGAAAAGATTGGTAATGTGGCTAATAGATTGGCTCTTCCACCTCATATGAGCCATGTACATCCTGTATTCCATATCTCAATGCTGCAAAAATATGTATCTGATCCATCACACATATTGGAGACACAAGATGTGGCGCTTAATGAGGACTTGTCATATGAAAAGCTTCTAGTGGAGATAATTGACCGTCAAGTCAGATAGTTGCGGAACAAAGATATTCTTATGGTAAATGTGCTATGGAGAAACCAGTTGATGGAAGAGTGCAGTTGGGAGAGTGAACAGGAGATGAAGGACAAATACCCATTCTTGATCCATCAGTGAGGTACGTATTTAATTTAAATTTGAAGACGAATTTATATGAAGGGGTGTAGAATGTAATACCCTAGGAAATCCTAACTTATATGCATGATTTAATTCTCAACATATGATTTAAAAGCATTGAAATGATGGGAAATAATTTTAGAGATACAGTTAGAAAGCGAATGTAATACTTTTCCAGAAATAAACGGTGTCGGGAACACTATCGAGAAATTAGCAGTCTGATCAACAGTTGAATTTCTGATTCTGACTAGTGATAAAAGATCACATAAATGCATGTGTAATTTTGGTAAAAAGAAAGAGGTGAAAAACATTTAGGAACAATGAAAAAGTAACTGATGGCAAAATCGTAAATAAATAGAACTTCGAGGGGAATAGTGGAAATTAGTCTGTCTGGGTTTCAGATTAGTTATGAACCTATTTTTATAAATAAGTATAAACAAAAATAAGCCTTTTGAATCCCCACTTTGAAATCTAATTTGTAACAGAATTGTCAGAATAAATTACAGAAGAAGTTGGGTTCAAAGTATAATTACTTGAATGTTTAAGGACCAAAATGTAATTTTCCATTTTTGCTTAATATATAAGGATGCCTTAGACAAAAATTGACTATCTTCTTCTTCTTCCTCCATCTTGGCCGAACCTCCTCTCTCATTTCTCCTTCCATTTTCAAGTTCTTTCTTAAGGAAAAATCAAAGAAAACTTAAAATCAATCTTTGATTTCTTGTTTCCCATCTTTGAATTGCTTGGAAAACTTAAGGAAACCAAGGAATTTCTTCTAAGGCATTTCGGCTAGATCATCACTTTGGGGTAAGGAATTATTTTCTTTAATTTTATGGTTTATTTAGATGAATTAGATGATGAATTGAATGGGTTTTAGGTTAGATTGCATCAATTGATGCATTTGGATAGAAATCCCCAATTTCAAGTTATAAGTTGAAGTTGTATACTTTGGCTATTTGAATTAGTGTTAGTTAATGTTAATTAAACTAAGATTATGTTAATTGGAGGCTAATGGATAATGAATTTGTGGTTATTTTGGTGTAGAAAATAAAGAAAGATAAGATTACCTATATTGCCTCCTTTGAAGGAAATTGGTGGAATCCAATTTCTATATGCAATTGGAAGCTTTTGGTAAGTTCTATATGCATCATTTAACATGTATATTGCATTGAAATTGAAATTGGAAACCATATATGGAACTTGAGTTTTTGTCGAACCACCCTTCACTATTCACCCTTTGTATTTATGCTTTGTTTCATCATAATTCCTTAGCTATTTTGATCCTTTTAATATTGTTTACTATTATATATTTTTTGCCTATTGTGTTGTTGACAATATGGCTTGATTGTTGATTGAATGGGCATTATTAACTTTGCACCAAAACCTAGCCAGATTTCCCATTCAACCATGCCCATTATGTGTTTGATAAAATGCCTAGTTAGTTTTTCCATTGGCCTATCATTCCTTCTTCCATAGGCCTACAAATTTGAATGCCATTGTTGCTAGCGATATTGACATACCTATTGTGTGCTCCATTTTCTAATGTATAATCTATGTTTGATCCATATCTTTGTTGTTTATTAAACCAATTTCTATTGTTTACTTATTGCTTATTGATATTCCTTTGATCAAATTGTAACTTGAATTGATTGATATTGTGATTATTGATGTTGGTGATATCATTGTTGCATAATGGTATCTATTGATATGTTTCATTCTTATATTGACCCTAATATGGCTTGACAGAGCTGCCACTCCGACAGGGTAGTGGGTATATACTATCGGCAATGTGCACATTGATTACTGATGCCCTAACTGGGAAGGGTTATGGTCCTGGCCATAAGACCTGATCAGTCTTATGCTTACTGATACTAATATTACTGGAGACTGTATGTTTACATATAGTCCATACTGTTCTGGCCCTTTATCTGTCTTTCTATATTATTACTTTTTCCTTTGATATGACTATTAACCATTCTGTCATTTTCTGATATGGATTTTGTAATATGATTATATTAACCGACTGTCATTATTGTACTATTTGAGATTAATCCATACCATATTCATTGGTGATGCATATAGATTCACAGAGTATCTTATATACTCACCCCTTTTTATTGTCTCCCATTTCAAGTGCTGAGTGGATAGCATAATCCCAATTTCAGACTCTCTGTGGATTCTTGCGGTCTTTTGCTATTGATGTAATTATTCTGAATACTGTATTTTTGATGTTCATGTTCTAGCTGCTCTATAGGGTATGTATGAGTTAGTTAGGATATGAATATGTATATGTATTTGTGATGATGCTTTATGGTATATGATGTATGATATGACATATGATGATGGATGTTATAGCCAACAACATAATTTTAGACAATTTACAAAATTCTAGAATGAATACTGACTAAGTAGATTGATTAATTAATTGATGGTTATAGAAATTACATGTGATATTGGGTTCTAGGGTGCCAGTCACCATTGGCATCTTTTGCGTCCTAGGACTGTCGCGATCCGGAAACGGGTTAAAAAGAAAGATTTTTTTTTTTTAATTCTAAGAAGGAAGCTTGCAAGTGTTTAATGTGCAAGTAACATATAAAGCTAATTAGGAAGTGTTTATTTAAATAATTTAGGAACTAAAACTTATTTAGGAACCTAAATAAACTAAATGGGAAGATACTTGGCTTGCACACTAATTATTCTTCTTATTTAGGTAAGGTGAAGT
Organism: Aleurites moluccanus; assembly: GCA_948193065.1. Taxonomy (NCBI): domain Eukaryota; kingdom Viridiplantae; phylum Streptophyta; class Magnoliopsida; order Malpighiales; family Euphorbiaceae; genus Aleurites; species Aleurites moluccanus. The sequence continues at coordinate 7,302 of CANXYC010256698.1, read as the reverse complement.
GGGTTTTCGGAGCCAATAAATACCCTTTCACCCTTACTTGTTGGAGGATGGAAAATTCAATTGAAAAATTGAGAATTTTACTACAGAAAATAAAATCTGAATATTGAAATTAAATCCTAAAAATTTGAGTTCTTGAATTAAACACCTTTCTTTTTTTAGTTGAATTATTTTCTCTAAAGCAATCAAACTTTGTGATTGAAAAAGTCAAATCAAGTCTTTCTTAAAGAAAATAAGAATCAATTTAGAACTTTGAATTTCATTTTCTTTCTTCTAAACTTCTTCCAAGAAATATTTCAGGAAGATTCTTCATAGCATTTCTTAAGAATAAGAAGTAAATTCAATTAAATCAAAGCCTTGATTCAAAGTAATTTTGGCAAGCAAGCAATATTCTCCAATCTATCAAATCTCTTGAAATTCGAATTCATCCAACCATCCTCAAGAAAGAACAAAGCCTGAGTGCGATTTGCCGAGCCTTGGTGTATCTAGGTTTGAGTTGTTTTTATTTTTATTTCATTTATTTCCTTGATTGCAAGATGTGAATCAATTGGCATAATCATATGGATTGGTAACAATCCATATGATCATTTTTTTTCTTTTTCCTTCATAAATTCTTGTATATGAATGAACCTAGATTTGATTATGAACTTGAAGACTGACTTTTTAATGCTTAATAATCATGTTTAAGGAATAAATAAGGAATTAATGTGTAAAAAAACTTGGATTGTATAATCAGACCACTTTTGCATGAACACACAGATATACACCTTGAAAGAGCTACTGTTTGATGTTAATGGAGGTTGAAAATTTATTTTGAATGAGTTTAAACACCTAGAAAAATATAAGAATAAGATGTTTGGGAGAATGGAGAAGAAAGGGTTCTAAAATCGAACATGAAATGTTGAAAATTGACCAAAAAAAAAAGGGATATAGGTATCAAGTCAGAAGGGCCGTATGATCTTTCAGAAGGACCGTATGGCCCTGCAAAGGGATGCATAGCCTTGAATAAGGCCACACTGGACTTTTCTTGAGCCATATGTCTCTGCTTCATTTTCTTTTCTTTATTTTCTAATTGTTATGTTGTTTTGGTAATTTCCTTGCATATGGATGATAGGTATGATATGTTTAGATGTATGAAACCTAAGTTAAATATTTATATAATGATTTTAATGAATTTAGAAGCATGTTAGGTTGATTTGGTACTGATATAAACCTAGTTAGGCATGTTCATTATAGTTTGGCATCATTTGTGTTTTAAACTTGAGTTTTGATATGTTTAATGTTAAGTAATTGATTGGCATAATTGAATATACGTTAAAATGGTTTTAGAATGAGTATAATGGCATGAATGGCTTCTGACTTAATTGATTATTTGGATAAATAAAGGGTTTTGATTCAAACTTAAATGGTTATGCATACATGTTGCATTAAAATCAATTTTTGCATAAAGGATATAGTTTTAGGTAAATTAAAAATGTGATTAAGATATTACAAAATTTCCTTATGTTTATTAATTATTTTGAGTAATGTTAAGGACATACAATTTAAGCATGATTATGAAAAGGAATAAAGCTTTATTGATTCAAAGTGAACCTTATTGCCAGGTAAAGTAAAACTTATTATGTCCCTACCCATTTCCGGAGCGCGATGGTTTTAAGGTGCAGGAGATGCAAGAGGCGACCGGCACCCGTAAAACCCATCATCACATCTATACAATCTCATACTATACATATCAATCTATAATCATATACTCAGATAAGCACTATTCATTTTGTTACTTTGTCATTCATTTTGTTACTTTCTATAATTATCATAATCATATACACATATACATTTATACTCCAAAATATGCCATATGCTTATATAAATATATATAATCTGTCTACACCATTATACAATACCCATGGAGTCTTTAGTACACATATAAAAGATACAATATTTAAATTAATTATACCGTCTTATCAGACTGTAGAATTCCTTGGAGGAACAAAAGCTAAGAATTTGCCTCCTACTCTGTACCTGGAGATAGGAAACAATGAGAGGGTGAGTATATATGATACTCAGTGAATCTAATATGTATCGACCAATAAATAGATAATAGGCAGATGATAAATGAATCAATCTGTTCAAAATCTCTGGATACATAATAGGACTGTAAGTTAACAATCACATCGATGGAGAGTATATCTTATGGATAAGACAGATATAGAGCCATGAAACACATAGAATATGTGTAAAACACATATCACTCTCATATCAATAAACATAAGATGGATCAGGTCTTATGACTAGGACTGTTAACCCTTCCCAGCTAAGGCATAATAACATTACATTGTGCACAATTCTGACAGTATGTACTCACTACCCTATCAGGGCGGCAGCTCTGTCAAAACACATCGGAATCAATAGAAACAAGAAACACATCAATAGATACTATTTCACAATAATGGCGTCACCAAGTATCAATAACTCATCATCAATCAATTCAATGTGCAATAGAATCAATGGAATAATAATAACAATTGATTATACAATGATGAAAGTTTTAGCAACAAACAATGGGACAAAAAATAAGTTGGTCATTTATGAACAAAAAGTTGACGCAATTGGCATGCCATTGTCACTAGTGACGATAGTATTCAAATGGTTGACCTATGGATTTTTAAGCTAGGCATTTTATAGAACACATTGTGTACAACAATGGATGGACAAATTGGCAAGGTTTTGGAGCAACATTGACATTGCCAGAAATATCAACAATTAACAAACATTATAGGCAATTCCATAGGCATTATAAACACAATAATAAACAACATTAAATGGATCAAATTGTCTTAGGAAAAAAAAAAACAAAATGAAGCAAAATCAAAAGCAATTTTTCCCTAATGTGGTTCAGCCAAACATGGCATTTTGGAGCAAGTTTCCAACTGACATTTTAACAATTTAGGCATGTTATAGGATGCTCAGATATTCTAAATGCTCAGTCTATAATACAATCCTCAGATGCTCCTCCTCACTCCAGGAATAGATAAGAATGTCATCAATGAACACTATGACAAACTTATCCAAGAATGGCTTAAACACCCTATTCATCAAATCCGTAAATGCAGCCGATACATTAGTCAACCTGAATGGCAATACTAGAAACTCATAATGTCCATATCAGATTCTGAAAGTAGTCTTTGGTACATCATCCTTCTTGATTCTCAATTGGTAATACTCAGATCTCAAATCAATCTTAGAGCAATGACTGGCATCCTACAATTGATCAAATAGATCATCAATCCATGGCAACAAATATCTGTTCTTCACTGTCACCTTATTTTGTTGCCTATAATCAATGCACATCCTCAGAGTGCCGTCCTTCTTTTTCACAAACAATACTGGAGCACCCCACGGAGAACTGCTCAATCTAATAAATTGTCTATCCAATAACCCCTGCAACTGCACCTTTAATTCTTTCAACTCTAATGGTGCCATTCTATACAGAGGAATGGATATCGGATCGGTGCCTGAATACACCTCAATCTCAAATTCTATCTCCCTATCTGGGGGCAATCCTAGAAATTCTTTAGGGAAGACATCAAAGAATTCTTGAATTACTAGTTTCTGATCAATATCTACAGAAATCTTCTGCACATCAGTACATGAGCCAGGTATGATCAACAACCCTTCCCTATCATCTTTATAGCCTGGATAGCAGAAACAAATCTGATTCCAAACTCCCGTCGATCACCCAGGAATTCAACTTCAGGCTGCCCCTCAGGCTGAAATTTAACCCTCTTCTCATAATAGTTAATAACTGCTCGATGTGTCGTTAGCCAATCCATACCAAGGATCATGTCAAGCTCTATCACAGGCAGTTCAATCAAATCAGCACGTAGAATGTTATCATCTATTTCAATCACACATTTAGGGTAATAATAATTCACTTTTATACCCTCCCCCATAGGTGTAGCTATCATTAGAGGCACACTCAATAGTTGTCTATCTTTATTTAACTTAGGAGCAAACTGAGGTGAAACAAACGAATGTGTAGCACTAGAGTCAAACAAAGCATCAACAATCTCATTCTGTATCAAAATAGTACTTGTGATTTCATTGTCAGATCTTTGTGTCTCCTGAGTGTTGACAGCAAAGACTTGCCCCTGTCCTCTACCTGCTGGGGCCTGACTGCTGCTCGATGCTTGTCCTCTGCCTCTGCCCTTACCAGGAGCCTTTATGGCAACATTCTTACTCATCTTAAATGTGGGCGGAGAAACTATAGCAGGTGGCTGCTGATCACCCCATAAGGACATCTACTAATAAAATGATCATGTTGCCCATATTTCAGGCAAGAGCTTAACTGTCATCGGCACTCCCCTCCGTGTCTTCTACTATAAAAACCACAAGTAGGCACAATGGGCATCTGTGTAGTAGGTCTAGAAGAACCCTGAGAATAAACAGGTGCAAATTGCACTAGAGGTTCTCTACTCTGTATCCTCATTCTTTGACTACCAGACGGAGGTCTTTGATCAAACTTAGGTACTGGCTCAATTTGTCTAGGCTGGGAGCTGCTCTCCCCCCTCATACTCTATGATCCGGGTCCTCCCTTCCTCTTCTGATCCCTCTTCTGTCTCTCTAACTTGTATTTTTCTTCCATATGATTAGCCTTGTCAATAATGATAGTCAGGGATGTGAACTCCGTAGCCAGTAGGGCATTATGCAATGAGGTATGTAGACCCCTCTTGAACCTGGTAACCAAATTTGCCTCAGTAGGAGCAATCTGGGTAGCATATTGGCTAATTCTGATAATCTCCTCAGCATACTCCTCAACTGACCTACTACCCTGCTCAAGCTGCTCAAACTATATCAAATTTCTGGTCTTCACCCCTTCTATCAGGAACTCATCAATTAGTCCCTATCTAAACTCAACCCAAGTAGGAGGATGGTCACCATACAATATGGGATCTATTAGTAGAGAAAACCATGTACAGGCTTTTCCTTTTAACAATAAACCCACTAGCTCTAATGCCCTGATATCAAAACAAGGTAGTCTCCTAACTACCTTCTCAACTTGTTCAACAAAATCATTCGTCTCATCTCCTCTGTCGCCTCTAAACTCTAGCAGATTTAGCTTCAGAAAGCTAAACATAGAAACTCCGCCCTCCTCAATAACTCGGTGGGCTCCTGATACAATAGTCTCTCCAAGAACCGCAGCTGGCTGTATAGGAGCTAGAGCAACAGGTACTGTAGCAGGTGCAACAGAGGGTGGCACTGCTGCTGATGCTAGAGGTGGCTGTATATTCTGTCATTATGGCCACAAATCTGCTAGTTCCCTACGCAAATCCATCATTCCTCTCATCATCTATATCCTCCAAGGGTCAGCACTCCTCTCTGTCTCCTATGTAGTCTGTTGGGATCTAGACGGTCCCTCAAAAATAAAAAAATTCTCTGGCCAGTGACTCATTAGAGGCTACCTCTGCCTCTTTGGTATCCCTATCTCTATCGTCAGACATCTCTATAAACTGTCGAAAAACAAAACAATATACTTAGCACATTACAAAAGCGCAAAATACTCATACATACTTGACAAATACAATAAAAGATGATACAGGAAGTCATATGCTCCATGGTTCACTTAACTCTACCTATACTGTACTTAGTTACTATTCCTCTGTAACCTATGCTCTGATATGTGTAAACTAGAGCTCTGATAAATGTAACATAAAGCTCCAATATCTGTAACCTAGGGCTCTAATACCACCTCTGTCACTACCCGTTTCTAAAGTGTGATGGTCTTAGGGTGCACGAGATGCCAGAGGTGACCAGCATCCATAGAACCCATCATCACATCTATACAATCTCATACTATACATATTAATCTATAATCATATACTCATATAAACACTATTCATTATGTTACCCTATCATTCATTTTGTAACTTTCTGTAATTACCATAATGATATACACATATACATTTATACTCTAAAATATGCCATACGCTTATATATATACACAATCCATCTATACCATTACTCAATACCCATGGAGCCTCTAGTACACATATAAAAGATATAGTGTTTAAATTAATTACATTATCTTATCAGACTGCAGAATGTCTTGGAGGAATAAAAGCCAGGAATCTACCTCCTACTCTGTACATGGAGATAGGAAATAGTGAAAGGGTGAGTATATATAATACTCAGTGAATCTAATATGCATCGACCAATAAAGAGATATGAAATATTAATAAACGATAGGCAGATGAAATAAATGAATCAATATGCTCAAAATCTCTGGATACAGAATCAAGTACAGAATATGACTGTAAGTCAATAATCACATTAATGAAAAGTACCTCACATGGATAAGACAGATATAGAGCCATGAAACTCATAGAATATGTGTAAAACACATATCACTCTCATATCAATAAATATAAGACGGATTAGGTCTTATGACTAGGATTGTTAACCCTTCCCAGCTAAGGCATAATAACATTACATTGTGCACAATGCTGACAGTATGTACTCACTACCCTGTCGGGACAGCAGCTCTGTCAAATCACATCGGAATCAATAGAAATAAGAAACACATCAATAGATACCATTTCACAGTAATGGAATCACTAAGAATAAATAACACATCATCAATCATGTAATACCCTAGAAAGTTATAACTTATGTGCATGAATTAATTCTTAGTATATAGTTCAAAAGTCCTAAAATGATGGAAAATAATTTTAGAGACATAGTTAGAAAGCGAACAAATTACTTTTTAGGAAATTGGCGGTGTCGGAAATACTGCCGAGAAATTAGCAGTTCGGTCAACAAAAGAATTTCTGAATTGGACTAGGGGTAAAACATCACCTTAATGCATGTGTAATTTTGGTAAAATAAAAGAAGTGAAAAACATTTAGGAACACTGAAAAGGTAACCAATAGCAAAATTATAAATAAATGAAACTTTAAGGCGAAAAGTGGAAATTGATCCATCGGAGTTACATAATGACTCTGAAACCATTTTTATAAATAAGTATAAATTAAAATAAGCCTTTTGATTCCCCACTTTGAAATCCAAATCTTGACAGAATTGACATAATAAATTACAGAAGAAGTTGGGGTCAAAGGATAATTATATGGAAACTTAAAGACTAAAATGTAATTAGCCAATTGATTTTTGTATATAAGGCAACATTTAGAAAATTTTGCCCATCTTCTTCTTCTTTTCTTACCTTGTCCGAACCTAGCTTCCATTGATTCTTCCTCCATTCTTCACCATTTCCAACCAAATTTCTTAAGGAAATTCAAAGAAAAGTTGAGT
>CANXYC010256690.1:0-12531 GCA_948193065.1 Aleurites moluccanus | reverse complement strand
TTTTAGAGGAGGTGCTGTCGAATTTTTTTCAGCATTTTCGTAATTAATTGGGTTATATTTGATTGTTGCATATCATTTAGGTTGTCATTTGGGTTCTACGCGGTACTGGTCGCTTATGCATCACCCGTACCCTAGGACCGTCACGACTTCCGAGATAGGTCGTGACAAATGTGCATATTGCCAATGGTTCACACTCACTATCCCATCAGATGGTAGTTCTATTATGTTATCGAGTAATCAATACAAGGTGATTTAATGGTACATAAGGGTTTGCATATGGCTTCAATGATACAAGAAAAATCATGTCATTTCAAGTAAAATAATAATGAACTTATTAGGTGTAATAATCACAATACAACAATGTTCAAGAAAGAATATTTACATAGAAATATATCAAGTCATTTGGTTAAAGCCACATTTTGTCATCATTGACGCCAACATATCAAATGATAATAGATTTAAAGTTAAACACTTGGTAGATTGAAAGTTGGGTTCATTAAGGCATTTAATCAAAAACATGGTAGGTATGAATTTATCAAGCTAAAGGTAAGGTTTTTGGGCAATGTTAACTAAGCCAATTTAATCATTCAATAAGGACACATTTCCAATGAAGCAATCAAGGATCAAACTCATTCAAATACCTAATGAAATGGATAAAATAAGGCATGAAAAACAAGTAAAACCCAAGGAAAAATCCCTTTAGGCAATTCGGCCAACAAATGGGATAGGGAAGGGAATTTTCATAATTTTAAATATGGTGATTTTTATGCATAATTTTAAATTTATAACTCATCTTGATAGTTGTTTGGATCAAAACCACTTTAAAACACCAACTCTTACATAAGACACAATTGTTCTTCATCCACCCTTCCTTCACCTTTTCCAATTTTCTTTTATTCTACAATGTTCAATTTACATGATTTAGGCTTAATTTAACATGAGAATACATAATTCAGGCTTATTTAGAATTAAACCCAACTCTATGAATTTTTAAACTTTGACATAAACTCTAACCTAGTGATTTTTCTACTTATAATCATTTGTATATTTCTATTTTCATATATAATCATTAATAGTCATCATACATATCATTTTTAATAGAAAGGAAGGAAGAAAAAGTCATTTACCTCAAGTTGCTTCAATTTCTCAACTCCTTTTGAAGAAATTTGAGTTTTCTTTGGATTTTGTGGTGGAATTATTAGTGTTTATAGTGTATTTAGGCTTTAATTTTGAGGTAGAATTAGTTACGTTTAATTTAGGAGTGATATTTAATGAGATATTTGAATGGAAGAAGAAGAAATGGAGGGGACAATGTGGGGGAAAGGGGTTCGACCACCATAGGAAGAGGAAGAAGAAAATTTGGGCCAAAATAGAATTCTCTAGAATTTTTAAGATATTTTTGAAATTTTGGTATTTATAATTTAGCATCTCAATTTTCTTTATTTATAAATTGGCCCCAAAATTTATTATATTTACACTTTGACCCCAAAACTCATTTTATGTACTACTAATTTTCATAATTTATTTATCATATAAATTTTAAGTCTCATAATTAATTTGGTGAAATTCGAGATTTAATTAAGTAATTTAGGTATAAAATTTGAAATTCAGATACTAAAATATTATTTTACCTCTAACTGTCTATTTTGGGTACTAAATTATAATTTTATTTTTAATTATTTAATTAAGAATTATAAAGTCAACTATACTAATTATAAGGTCCTATTTGTAATTATTGAAAAATTTTGGGGTGTTACATGAATGATATTTTTTTGAGGATGTGCAAATTTGGCATTTCTCTAACAATAGTTTATATTCTGTTAAGTTAGGGTACAAGTTGGCAATGCAAATCGCTGGCTTTGCTCAACCTGATTCTCATATTGCTACTTGGAGAAGGATTTGGAGTTTGCATACTCCTCCTACAATAAAGACTTTCTTGTGGAGGCTTTTATTCGAGTTGTCTTCCTACCAAGACAAGATTAGCATTAAGAGGTATGGTTATGCCTTTAACTTGTTTGTTTTATGGTGATTCTGTAGAATATGAGGCACACTTGTTTTGCCACTGTCATTTTGCCCAAGATTGTTTTATCGTGGCAGATTTGGATGTTCCTTTGATATCTACTGCTAAGTTTGTTGAGTGGTTGTTTCAAGTTATTTTTTCTGCTCCTAATGGTTTATTTTCAAAATTGGTTGTTGTGTTATGGTGCTTATGGAGGCAGAGGAATGATCAATTATGGAAAAATTTGGCTTCAACTGTTGATACTATTGTGCAGAGAGGGCTAGACTTCTTCTCTGCTTGGTTTGATGCACAAACTAACATAGTCAAACCAGGGTCTGCTACTGCTTATACTATAGAAGTTAGAATGATGTATTTCAATATAGCCAAGATCACACATTCATCTCCCAAGTCTAAAGGAGTTTGGTCCTATGTAGAAAACAAGCCCAAAATGAAGACGATCAAGCCTTAATCCAAGAAAATGAAATAAAAGAAGAGAAAGCCCAAGGAAGAGATTACTTATTCGTCCCACTAAGGAGAGTTTAATATGGCAACCTACTTGTCTAAGGCCCATGACCCATTTCTTCAAGAAATTGGGTTGAACTTAATCATGCAAGAAAATGATATCCCTACCTTTTTGCTTGAAGACAAATTCGGCCCACTTGGTGATGGATGAAGAAGAGACCTTAAATGGGAAGTTTTGGGATGGCTTAAGCAACAATGGCCCATTTAATACCTTTCCCATATGAGGGAGAGAATTCTGAAATTGAGGTGCAAAAGAAGCCAAATTTAGGTTCTTTTTGTTACTTTTGTCTTTTTACCTAATTTGGCAAAACATGGATAAAGTAGTGTTGGGTTTTGCTAAATCCAGATTATGACTCTAATTTGCTATTAGCTTTTATATTTTATTATATTGTAAAGCCTATATATAGGCTTATAGGAAAAGGAAAAAAAGTAGACTTGGATGATATATAATTCTTAATTTTATCTTCCCATTTCTTTCTTTTTTTAGTTTTCTTTATTTCATGCATTTATTGTTCTTGTAGTTCCTATTTCAGAAATTTCCTCTTTAATGTAATTGCTTTTTCTTACATGTCTTTTCATTTGAATGTTGTTTTCCATTTAAGTCTTTTATTTGAATTAAATTTTCAGATTTCATTAATTACAATTTTTCTTTTCTTCTTCTTCAAGAACCGAAACAGCATTATTGGGAACTTTAGTTTTTTCTCTCCTCAAACACTCATCCTAAGGCTTACAAATCATCCTTAACCCACATCAAATCCTTTCTATACTCTTCCTATTAGAACTTCATCTTCATTAAAGTTTCTACAAAACCCTAAAACATAAACCCACAAAACCCAACTCCTTCTTCCACAAGCTTAAAGCTACTACCCAAAACCTTATGTCACACCCCAAAACCACCGGTGTGATGGTTCTAGGGTAAGGGTAGGCATAAGGCCACCGTACATCCGTTGAACCCTTAGCTAACCTGGATTAAACATATAACACATACTAGCATCATGCCAAACATCCATATCTTATATATCTCATCAACCTGATATGATATTTCCTCTTGTTCCTTACCGACCAAAAGATAATTCTAACATCAATATGGAACAAAGGAAAGTCTATAATGCCATTCATGGCAACAAAAGAATAAGCAACATCATACACATCTACGGAGCTTCTAAGAGTATACTTCTCATAGACATGAATACATATATATAATTCAACTATTATCCAAAAATATTACATAAAAGAGTCTTCTTGTGGAGAAGGAAATTAAGAAGCTTTGTCTTCAGGATTAACTCTCTTTCGAGCTAAGCTAGAACCTGAAATCCACAGAAGAGTGGTGAGCCTTCAACTAAATAAGATGCAAACAATAAGAATGAATAACATATATAGAATACTTAAATAGCAAATCTTGAACATGTACTAGGGTACTAGAAAGAAATCTTAACATATACATTAATATCATAAGTGCTTACAAAGGGTAGTAATATCCAATCATTTCAAATACATATATGAATATCAAATCATGATTCTTTTTAAGAACATATATACCTATAAAGAATGACATTATCAAATAAACATAATATAGAATTGATATCATATCATAATGTTTAGGTAGCCTTGCTATTTTCACGTGGCACATATATTTGTGCAGGCATATGACTAGAGCTCGTGATCCCCTCTAGGTGGAACACTTATACTATACCCTATCAACCAGGTTTCCTTTGTGCACATTGGACCAATGAATTAACTCTCATTAGGAAAAGTGTTCTACAATGTATGTTTCGTGATATACATATCATGTATTGGTTCAACAGTAATTAAAAGTGATCAAGAAATCACAACATATGAATAACATATTATATTATGCATAACAAAGGCTTATCAATGACCTTGGTCCAAGGAAAATAACCAAGTCATTATCAATATTCAAATATTCTATTTAAGGAGGGCTTCAATAAATTGAACTCATAAATAACATATAAATAAATATAAATATAATATACTTTAGTAAAAATTCTCAAGTAGAGAATCATACACATGAAACAAAATCCACACTTACCTCTTAGCACCAAAAAGCCTTCTAGCCAAGCTCAACTCTTGCTCAAATCCAAAAGATACTTAATTCCTTGAGTTCTCTTCTCCTAAATAAAAATCCAAAAAATTTCAAAATTTATGGTTTTCTCAAAACAATCACTTAAAATAATCCTCCATAAATTCTAAGCTCCTTAGAGTCTCTATAAACAAATTCTAACATTAATTTAACCATTAATAGAAGATGAATAATAGTTATAGATACAATCTACTATTTACAACACTATTCATTTAAAAAACATAAATCCTCATAACTACTAAATCTAATCATAAATATTAGCCATTAATGCTCACAAAATATCACTCACAACTTAAAAATAACTATTCTAGCTAACAAAAAACTTAACTCAAGCTAGAGAGAAGATTTGAGAAAACTACCTTATTTTCTCCTCCAAAGAAATTTTGAAGAATTTGGCTTGAATTGGTGCTCTTATAGTCCTTAATTTGTATTTTCTAACATTAATAAGGCTTAATTGGAGTATTAAAATCTTAGAAATGAAGAAAAATGACTTATGGTTGAGAGGAATAGGAAATGGAAAAGAAGAGAGAAGAAGAAGAAAGAAAGAAAAAATTGAAGTTTAAAGAAGCTACTGCTAGAATTTAAAAAAAACTCTCGAGTTTACTGTTCACGCGCACTATTCGCGACACTGTTCACGCACACTGTTCACGATTTATTCATGTGCACTGGCTGAAAAAAAATATTTCGATAGTACATGCTAAACCAGCTCTATCTTAAGCTACATAAGTCTAAATGTCTCAATTCTTTCTTTCACTTAAACTAAACACATGAGGCTACAACATATCCCAAATTCTTTCTTTAAAGCCTTGAACATAAATTCACAAAATTTTGCACAATCACAAACTTTGAAATTCAAATCAAAACAAACAAATCTCACTTCCAAAATAAACATTCCATAACAAATCTTATATACATTATTACAAGAATTTCAGAATACATATAAGCAAAAGAAATATCAGGTGTTATATTCTCCCCCTCTTAACAAAATTTGTCCTCGAATTTAAAGAATTTACCTTAAACTTGAAATAGATGGGGATACTTAGCTTGCATGTTCAACTCACTCTCCCAAGTGCATTCTTCCGTAACTTGGTACTTCCATAAGACTTTAACCATTGCTATCTCTTTATTCCTTTGCTTCTTGATCATCCTATCAACGATGGCTACTGGAACCTCTTCATAAGTTAAGTCTTGTTGGAATTCTACCTCTTGAGCTTGCAATACATGGGAAGGATCTATAACATATTTTCGAAACATAGAAACATGAAAGACTGGATGCACATTGTCCAAGTGAGGTGGCAAGGCTAATCTGTAAGAGACTTCTCCAACTTTATCCAATACCTCAAAATGACCCAATGTACCTTGGATATAGCTTGCCTTTCTTACCAAATCTTAGAACTCCTTTTATAAGTGAGACTTTCAAAAACACTAAGTCACCAACCATGAAACAAAAATCTTTTCTCTTAGGATCGGCATAGCTCTTCTGCCTATTGAAAGCAATCTTCAATCTTTCTCTGATGATAGGGACCTTTTCTGTTGTATATTGAATCAATTCAGGCCCTTCAACATGTTTCTCTCCCACTTCATCCCAACACAAAGGAGACCTACACTTTCTACCATACAAAGCCTCGTAAGGAGCCATCTTGATAGTAAAATGGTAGCTATTATTGTAGGCAAACTTTATCAAAGGCAAATGCTTATCCCAATTACCTCCAAAGTCTAGAATGCATATTCTCAATATGTCTTATAGAGTTTGGCTGGTCCTCTATGATTGCCCATCTGTCTGGGAATGAAATGCCATGCTGAAATCAAGTTGAGTACCCAAAAACTCTTGTAGCTTCTGCCAAAATCTCGATGTGAACTGAGCTCCTTTTTCAGAGATAATAGAAACTAGAATACCATGGAGTCTTACTATCTCATCAATATACATTTATACATACTGAGAAGCTTTGTAGGTTGTCTTGAATAGCATGAAGTGAGTTGACTTGGTCAATCTATCCACAATTACCTAGATTGAGTCATACCCACTTGAAGTCAGTGGCAACCCTACAATAAAGTCCATAGTTATCCTTTCCCACTTCCACTCTAGCAGTGGCAACTGTTGAAGTAAACCTGAAGGCTTCTGATGCTCAGATTTAACTTGCTTATAGGTCAAACATCTTGCCATAAACTCTGCCACATCCTTCTTCATCCCACTCCACCAATAGGAACTCTTGATGTCGTGGTACAACTACATAGCACCTGGATGAACACTATAGCTGGAATGATGTGCTTCCTTAAGAATCACATCTCTTAAACCATCGATTGTTGGAATACATACTCTACTGCCAAGTCTCAACATGCCATCTATCATAGCAAAACCTTGAGCTTTCTTTATTCCCACATCTCTCTTCAGCTTCACAAACTGTGGATCTCTATCTTGTGCCTCTCTGATCCAATCAATAAGCATTGGCTTGACTTGGAAACATCCTAGAAGCACTCTTGCATCTGACAACTTAAAACTGATCCCCACATCATGCAAACTCTGCACCTCACTCACCAAAGGTCTCTTACTCACCTGAATATGAGCTAAGCTACCCAAAGACTTCCTGCTTAAAGCATCCGCTACCACATTCGTCTTTCCTAGGTGGTATAAAATCTCAAAATCATAGTTTTTAAGTAATTCCATCCATCTCCTTTGCCTAAGATTTAGGTCTTTCTATTGGAAGATATACTTCAAGCTCTGATGATTTGTAAAGATCTCACACTTCTTTTCATACATATAATATCTCCATATCTTCAATGGAAAGACAACTGCAGCCATCTCAAGATCATGAGTCAGATAATTCACCTTATGCTTCCTTAACTGTCTAGAAGCATAAACTATTACCCTACCATGTTGCATAAGTATATAACTAAGCCCTACTCTCGAAGCATCACAATACACTGCATAACCTCCTTCACCTGATGGCAAAGTTAACACAAGTGTCGTGGTGAGACAAGTCTTCAACTTGTGGAAACTCCCTTCACATGCATCCGTCTATTGGAATTTCACTAGCTTTTGAGTAAGCTTAGTCAAAGGAAATGCAATCTTGGAGAAATCCTGAATAAACCTTCTATAGTAGCCTGCCAAACCTAAGAAATTCCTAACTTCTGAAATATTGGTGGGTCTAGGCCAACTAAGAATTGCGTCTACTTTCCTTGGGTGAACCTTGAGTCTATCCTTGCTCACAACATGTCCAAGGAAACAAACACTCTCAAGCCAAAATTTACACTTTGAAAGCTTAGCAAACAACTGATGCTTTCTCAAAATCTGCAATATCATCTAAATATGTTCTTCATGCTCTTCCTCACTTTGAGAATACACAAGAATGTCATATATAAACACTATGACAAACTTGTTCAAAAATGATGTCATATATAAACACTATGACAAACTTGTTCAAAAATGACTTGAAGATCTTATTCATGAGATCTATGAAAGCAGTTGGTGCATTAGTTAACCTAAAAGGCAACACTAGAAACTCATAGTGACTATATCTTGTTTGGAAAGTAGTCTTAGACGTATCTTCATTCTGAATCCTTAACTGATGATAACCAGACCTCAAGTCTATCTTGGAGAAATGACTAGCACCCTGCAGCTGGTCAAACAAATCATCTATCCTTAGCAAAGGATACTTATTCTGAATGGTGATCTTATTGAGTTGTCTAGAATCGATACACAGTCTCATAGATCCATCCTTCTTCTTCACAAAAAGTACAGAAGCACCCTAAAGAGAATTGCTAGGTCGAATGAATCCTTTGTTTAACATATCTTGCAAATGAGTCTTCAATTCATTGAACTCTACTGGTGCCATATGGCATGGAGGAATAGAAATCAGACTAGTTCCAGGAAGCAAATCAATACCAAACTCAATTTCTCTATCCGATGGCAACCTAGGTAACTCATAAGGAAATACATCTGAAAACTCACTAACAGTAAGAATCTGCTCCAAGCCTTTCACTTCCTTGCGAGTATCACAAATGTATGCCAAATATCCTTGGTAGCCTTTCCTCATCAATCTCCTCGCCCCGATGGCAGATATCACATTATAGGGTACTTCACTCATTTTCCCTTGAAACTCAAATTCCTCACTCGAAGGTGGCTTAAATACTAATTTCTTTTCATGACAATTTATGGATGCATAAAACTTAGACAACCAATCCATGCCTAAAATCACATCAAACTCAAGCACTGGCAACACAATCAAATCTGACTCTAAACTCTTACCATCTATGCTAACTACACAAGATGGATAAAAGTATTGAACCTCTATCTCTTCCTCGAAAGGAGTAGATACAACTAAAGCATTCTCAAGCAATACATATGGCATATTCAACTTCTTAGCAAAACAGGACGAAACAAAAGAATGTGAAGCTCCTGAATCAAATAATACTCTCAGATTCAAAGCTTGGATCAGAAGAATACCTATGACCACAATGTTAGAAGTTTGTGCCTTTTGCTATGTCAAAGAAAATACTCTCCTTCTACCTCTGCCCGAAGGTGTCTGAACTACAGTCTAACCAACTGTCTGATATGAACTTCTACCTCCCTCTATAGCTCTACCCAAGATACCTTGGCCTACACCGAACTGTTGACCAACAACTCTCCTATCCATTTGGACTAAAGCCTGAGAAGTCTGAGGTCTAACTCCAAAAGAAGGTTGTGGACAATCCTTAAGCAAGTGACCCTGTTGTCCACACCCATAGCATGCACTTGTCCCAAAATGACAAGTTCCTCTTTGAAGCTTACCACATATAGAATAAGGAGGAATAGTAGTCTTAAGTGGTGCTGAATTGGCAATACCATAACTCATCTGAGGTTCTGGTCTAGAGGAATTCTTCCTCTGCTGAGATCTCTCTGAAGGTACCCTATATCCGCTTTGGGGAGCAAACTGAAGTGAAACATCAATACTCTTCATTCCACTGACCTGCCTGGAGGAACTCCTAATCTTCGCCTTCTTTTTCTCTTCCCTTTCTAATCTAACCTCCATCTTTCTATTCTCAATCACTCTAGCTTTATCCACAAGCCTAGAGTATGAGTCAAATTCAAGAGCAGCTAGAAATTTAAACAACGGAGCTATGAGTCCTCTACGGAACCTCTGTGACCACGTGTTTCTTAAAATTTCTCCGATGAAAGGAGTAATGAGATTTGGCAAAAAGGGAAAATTGTCACCTAGATATTTAGGACCATTTGAAGTATTGGATAGAGTTGGCAATGTGTCTTATCGCTTAGCTCTTCCTTCGAGCTTAAGCCACGTACATCCTGTGTTCCATATTTCTATATTGAGAAAGTATGTACCAAACAAGTCACATGTTCTTCCAATGCAAGAAATTGAAGTAGATAAAGACTTGTCATATGAGGAAATTCCTATTCAGATTGTGGATAGACAAGTGCGAAAGTTAAGAAATAAAGAGATTTCGATGGTGAAAGTGCTATGGAGAAATCAAAGTACTGAGGAGTCCACTTGGAAAAGTGAATTTCTTACGCAATAAAAGTATATTCATCTGTTTTCTTTATGAGGAAAGATTGCTTTTAAATTCGAGGATGAATTTATTTTGTAGGGGGTAGAATATAGTAACCCAAACGATTATAATAGGAAACCCAAATCGGGTAGGATTTTTTTTAAAATTCTCCAGGGAGCAATAACCTAAAATTTATCAAGGACAATGGAAAATAGACATTAGAGTGAATTATAGAATTTAAATGAGAATTAAATCGAATAGAATGGGCAATATGAGAATAGTTGAAAAAGCTAGAGTATTAAAATTATAGCAAAGTAAATTGAAAATACTTAAGAGTTAATTAATGGATTAATTACTAATTAATCAAAAATTAGCCTAAAAGTCAACAAAAGTGGCTAAATAATTATATATATATATAGGTATATATCTATAATTATTTATATAATTTAAAATGATTTTCTTTTCTTTATTTTTCTTTTGCCTAATTTTCCTATTGGACCATTTGGTGTATAAGAAGATGAGTATGACAAAAAGAAGTCATCATCTTCCTTCCTTTTCTCCCATGGCCGAAATTCCAAGCTTCTCTCCATAGAAAAATTTTCTTCTTAGCTTCTTAAAATCATTTGATCTATCACAAATTCCTTCACAAATAATTCATCCCCCAACTTCTAATTGAATTATTTGGGCTTAGATAGAGATTTGGTACAATTTTTCTCCAATGTAAATTTCTTAACAAGTTTTGAAATTCATTTTTGATGAGTTATTTGAATGATCAAATGATTGGGTGATATATTTAAAGTAGAGAAAGTGATTGGGAATTCTGAAATTTTCTGTCTCAGGAATTTCCTGTGACTTGGCAGAAACTTGTGGCTTCATTTTTGTGTCCTTAGAGATAGAATTTGAAAATGTGTGAGACACAAAAGTTGTAACTGTATATGTGTAGAATATATGTTGTTCAGAAAGTTTTGACTGAATCCTTCTGTGTTGGGAGATATAATTCTCCAAATATGACCGACTTGGATAGGGTTTCATTTCTATGAAATTCCTGAGACTCAGCAGAAAGTTAAAGCTAAGTTTTGAGGTCTTTAATGTAGGAATTTGACAATATTAAAAATATGAAAGTTGTAGATATACATGTCAGAAATATTTTTTTTTAGAAGTTTTGTCAAATTTTCACTGTATTGTTAACTATGGACTCCTGAGACAGACTGGCTCGGGTTAGGGATTTCAGAAGTGTAACCCTTCTGAAATTGGTAAATATGAGGATCTTAGGATCCGAATTAGGGAAAAGTCAAAACATGAGAAATGTGTCATTATGTCTTACCTAAAATTCAGTAAAAACAGAGTATCATTTGGATCTGTACATAATGAGTTATAAATAAAACATCAGGGTATATTTGGGTAGAAATTTCAGGATTTCTGAATGTTGTATAGAATTTAGGTTTGCTTGTTGTATTGTAATGTAATTAGGTTTCTAAATTGAGATTTATGTTTGTTATAACTACACAAAGGAAAGATAAAGGAAAAGACAAGGAAGTGAAAGACCACCCTTTTAGTTTGTGCTAGGTGGTTGGACGTATTGGAATTTTGGGGTGAGTAATATATATGTTTCTTTACTTGTTCTCTTTTTATATTATTTTCTTGAATCTTCCCTAAGAAATTGTATTATTATTAAAGTTTCTTGATTATTTAGCCATTGTTAATTGAATCCTTGATATATAAATGTATTGATTGGTGTTCATTATTAGACAATACTTTTACTTACCCTATATATGGGACCATTGACAATACTCTCCCGATGGGGTAGATGTTCGTTCATCGGGCATTGTGCACAGTGTATTGTATTAGGGACCCTATCTAGGAGGGGGTTAAGGTCCTAGACGTACAGTCTGATCAACTGTATGACTATTGACATGTTACTTAACCGTAGCCTCTGTTCATTGTTCATTGGATTTTGCTAACTGTCATGGATATAGAACATTTGTTTACAGTCTTTTCGTACAAGTGACCAATGTTATTGATTATATGATTGTTCCTATTAAATCATATTGTATTTGAAACTTGATATTGAATTCTATTGGAAACCTTATTTCTTGGCATTAATATTATTATCTTAGAATATTATAATTTGTTATTGAATGACCTTCTTTGTGAGCACCTAGCCTCACAAGTGAAAGAATATATATGTTATTCACTGAGATTCGTCTCACTCCTTTGTGGTTTATTTTTTTCAAGTTTTGATAGGTAACGACGATTCCATTTCCTCTCTCTTCCTTCAGGAGTGGAATTTGCCTTATCTATGTAATGACTCCTTAATTGTATTTATAGATCTTTCTATAGTAGCTCTATGGTATATAATAATGAATTTAGAAATGATGTAAAAAAAATGGAGCTATGTTAATGAGATGTAATTATTACACTATATATG
>CANXYC010256615.1:0-19594 GCA_948193065.1 Aleurites moluccanus | reverse complement strand
ATTGTGTGTGTCATGTAGATAATCTTTTTTTTGTATATATATATATATATATATATATATATATATATATATATATATATATATATATATTGTTGATTATAATTACTGTTGAGTTATTATATATGATTGAAATGTATGTTATTTAAATATATTGATTTTGGAGATATATAATAATATTGAAATTGATTGGAGATCCAGAGGGATCATAATGTTTGAGAGGAGAATGAATATTATAGAAGTGTTATTTATGTGTTTGGATTTCTTAGGCATAGTCCAATTTTAGAGGAGATGCTGTCGAATTTTCTTCAGCATTTTATAGTTATTTTGAATGGTATTTGTTTGATGCATGACATATAGATAGTTTATTGGGTTCTACGTGGTACTGGTCGCCTATGCATCACCCGTACCCTAGAACCGTCACAACTTCCGAGATAGGTCGTGACAATAATATTCCTTTAGCTTGATTCCCTTAATCATAATCCAACTTGCTTTTCTAAAAGTGTTTCATAGGATCGAATCACTAATGATCTTCTAGTAATATTCTAAGATAGCCAATACTGAATTATATCTTAAGAACTAGCCAAGAATCATAAGGGAAGTAAATTTGAGAACCATAATTCACAAGTGTCTCACATTTTCAAAAGTTGAGATCATTTACTTTTGTCATCCCTCTGATCGATATTTCGCATATATGTTATGAAACACATGCCACAATGTTCTCTCCTTTTCCATGGAGACCATGTCTATCAAAAACGTATTTGTGATTCAAAATACTATGCAGATGATAGTATAGATACACTAAATACCTAACTTGAGTTCACTCATTTATGTAAACTTGTATATAGTGACTTAGACAAATATAAGCACAATTATATATAATTTGTTACTTCAATATCACCATCATGATATATAAATCACATTTTTGTTGTGGATTCACAAGTGCACAAATCGTTCACATAAGTAATAGAGTGAGTATAGTATCTTTTCCATGAAAAGATGGTGTCAAATACCAAAATTAATATTTTTCTTATTATTTAAACAAAATTTTAAATTAATTTGGGAATTAAAATTAAAGCAATATTTAAAAATAAAAACTAATGATATGGGAATTTTCGAAGAATTCAATTATCAAAACAAGCCAACACCTTAGATTTCTTCAATTGAACTTTTATAGTTTTTAACTCATGATTGATTATCCAATTTTTATAGTTAATGAATTAATTACTCTAAATTATTTGCAATTCTCTCTCAAGCAATTAAGTAAATACCTACATTAATTTCATATTTACTCTCGTGATCACTACATTAATGCAAGCCCATTAAGTTTTTTAGCAATTTCTAAACCCTAAAATTTATTTTAATCTCTGCAATACAATCCCGTAGGCTATTGATCTAATGAACTAATGATATACTTCCTCTCTCGATCCATCATATATCATCTTAGATATTGTCTAATAGTGGCCAATTATCAAACAATTATAATCCTAGATTAATAAATTAACCAATTTCAATAAATGAACTAATTATATACTTCCACTCTTGTGATCACTACATTAATGCAAGCCCATTAAATTTTTTAGCAATTTCTAAACCCTAAAGTGTATTTTAATCTCTGCAATACAATTCTCTAGGCTATTGATCTAATGAACTAATGATATACTTCTTCTTTCGATCCATCATATATCATTTTAGATATTGTCTAATAGTGGCCAATTATCAAACAATTATAATCCTAGATCAATAAATTAACCAATTTCAACTAAGCACAAGATAATCAATCAATCATTTTCTAAACTATAAAATTATTCAATTGACTACATCTAAATTCTAGAATCAAGAAATTAGCACTCATAATTGAAATAAAAATTATAAATTTCAATGAAATATAATAAGAATTCAACATATTATAATATAGATAAAATTAAGACTAAGAAGAGTTAAAAAAAAAAATAAACTTTTGATGGTTGCAAAATTCAATCTAAATTGTTTGCTCTTCAATTTGAGGCTTGTTCCTTTTTTTTTAAGCTTTTCCTCTCTACACACTTTAAAAATCTTTCATACACTTAAAATAAGCTTTTTCTTATGTTAAATAGTCCCAAAATTCACTTTTAAACCAATAACAGGGTCACAACTTCAATTACCAGGTAGGTAATGAGCAATAACTGGTTACTTATGTCTTCTTAATTCAATAACTGGATGCTTTGGCCAAAAATCGGGTTACTCCTCTCCAAAAACTAGTACCTCATTTTTGAAAGCAAATCTTCTTTAAATTTATTTAATTTTTTAACCAAATATATTCATATCTTCAATTTAACTTCAAATTTCAAAACTAAATAAAATCATATCAAATATTCACAAAATAAAATAAAATAAAATATATTTAAATCAACTTTAAAATAATATTAAAATAAACACACATCAAATATACTCACACTTAAATGTTTGCTTGTCCTCAAGCAAAATAAGGATTAAACACAATAAAGATATTCAATTTTCTCATTCTTGTGTTGAACAATTTTTCAAAACCTCAAATTTAATATTCACAAATAATATATCAAAACATAACAAATTAAATTTCCATTTTAGATGCAAAATAAATCACATCTTAATCATTTATTAAATAATCATGCATTAAACCGATTGTAAAGAAATTGTAGTATTTCAGATAGGCATATATATACTAAATATCTTTAAATACCTCTTTTCAAAAGATGTCAAATGGATTTACAAATTTTATAGGCATGTTAATGTAAACAATTTTCACTAATAAAATTCACAAATCAAGAAAGATCAATAAGACTTTACTAGGCCTGTAATAGGATCAATAAAGGTAAATTAGTTATCCAAAGAAAAATTAAATGAAAAAAAAAAAAATAAGATAATCATATCAAGTAAAATAAAATTAAAAACTTTTTGATCCATCAATTTAAATAAAGGAAAATTTTCCAAAGGTAGAAGCACTTCACTTTAGGCACCATTCTTCTTCTTTTAAACTCTTCATTCACCAAAATAACATTTCAAGGATAAACAAGATTTAATAATGAATTTTTCTCTCTTTTTTTTACTATATATTTTTTTTTCTTTTTCTTACTTCCCCCACACTTATTTTTTAACATAGTGTGCTTTTGATTTAACAAGAACAACATTTGTCTTCATAAGCTCATTTTTTAGTGAGAACTTCAAAATTCTCTTTTTCTTACTCAAATAAGCTTTTAACAAAGAATTTAAACTTAACATTATTATATCACATAAAGGGTAAAGGTCAATGAGGTTAGTAACAGGAAAAAAAAAGTTAAATATAAATATAAGGCTCAAAAGGATAAACTAGGGATAAAAATTAGCACATGGATTGATATAAGTAATAGGTTAAACAAAAAATGCCTAAATGATGTCTATCTCTCAAAGTAAATTCAAAATTTTGCCTCAGAAGTTCATAAAAACATGTTCTAAGATAGGTTAGGCAAATAAATATATAAATTGTGTAGAAGCTCTCTCTAAGTAAGCATACACAATTTCAATGAAATCAATTTAATGCAAAACTAATCAAAACACAATCTTAATGAAATAAATTTTTTACCTTAGATAATTGCTTAACCTGAAATATTTCAATAAATTATTTATAAATATCAATTATAATCTATCATAGGCCTTCATCAATTATTCAACATAAGCATATTTATTAATAAAAGAGAAAATTTAAAAAAAAAATTAATTTAATCCATCAAAACACAAAGAAACAATTAAAATAACTTAAAAATATTAACAAACTAAACTCCCCCCATACTTTCAATTGACATTGTCCTCAATGTCAAAGATAAAAATAAGAATAAAGAAATACTCCTTGAAGACTTGAGGTGCATTCCACTTCTTGACTTCCTCTAAAACATTAACTAATAATCTAAAGCAATATAAGGGGTTAGTAACACAAATAACAAAAAATAAAAGAAAATAAAAGATTTAAAATTTAGAACATGGGATTGCCTCAAAATAAGTGTTTCTTTAATGTCAATAGCTTGACGTTTGGGTAAGTCTTTATCAAGGAGGATCAAACAAGGGATAAGTCATTCCTTTTGGCACAATATCTCCCATGAAATATGACATAAGACATTGTCCATTGATTTTAAAATTTCCAGTCTCATTTGTGCTAAGAATAGCATACCTTAGATTAGAGGGGAGAGGTTTTAGCTCAAGAGTTAGAGCTTGCTCAACTGAAGGAGGAGGAAGTGATTCACCTCTACCCAATTCTTCAAAGCTGAGTCTTTTTTGAAATGGCATAGGTGTGGTTGCCTCCAATGTGTAAGCATATCCAACTACCTCCACTTTCTCGTCCTTCGTTGTTGCATTGTTGACTAGACAATCTTCAAGAGGATCTTCATAGTACTCTTTCTCAAACACCTCTTGAACCAGCTCATTTATTACATCTATACTAAAGCAGCTATCGATGACACTGGAATATTTTGCTGCTTTCTCTATGTTGAATACTACCTCTTCATCTCCCACTCTCAAAGTTAATTTTCCTTGTTTCACATTTATCAATGCTCCAACAATTGTCAAAAATGGCCTCCCAAGAATTAATGGAACTTATACATCCTCATCCATATCAAGAACTCAAAAATCCATTGGGATGTAGAATTTTTCCACTTTAACCAGCACATTCTCAATAGTCTCAATCAGATATTTTACTGATCTATCTGCGAATTGCAATGTCATCTTTGTTGGTTTCAACTCCTTAAAGCCCATCTTCTTGCAAAAGGATAGTGACATCAAACTTATACTTGCACCAAGATCACACAATGCTTTCTTGAATTCAGTTTCTCCAATGGTGCATGGAATGGAGAAACTCCCAGAATCCTTAAGTTTCGGTGTAAGCTTATTCTGGATTATAGCATTACACTCTTCTGTCAATGTTACAGTAGCATCTTCTTCTAACTTCCTCTTATTGGACAACAATTCCTTCAAGAATTTCACATATGTAGTCATTTGTGCAAGAGCCTCTACAAAAGGAATGTTGATGTGAAGATGTTTGAAAATCTCTAAAAATTTCTCATATTGTTTGTCCAATTTGTGCTTCTTTAACCTCTAAGAAAATGAAATTGGTAGAATATAGGGTTGAATCTTTGGTGCAACTGGCACCTCTTCCTTCTTCTCTTCCTCAATCTTATTGCTAGGAGATTCTTCCTTAGACTGAATTTTCTTGGGTTCCTCCTCTCTTAGTTGCTTCCCACTTCTCAACGTTATGGCCTTACATTATACCTTTGGGTTCACTTTTGTGTTACTAGGTAGTGAATCTTGACTTCTATTGGACACCATGTAAGCCAACTGATCTGAACTTTCAGATTCTTAATTGTTGATGTTTGATTCTAGAGTGTCGAGTTTATCCTGTTCATGAAATCAGAAGTTGACTTGGCCAAGCTTACCACAATATCCTCTTGGTTCAACTTCTTCTCATAGGGTTTTACCTGATTTATTTGTTGAAAACCCGAAGGCTAGTGTCACAACGTCTTTAACGGCGCCACGATAAAATGGTGAAAAATGAAAAACTTTAATATTTTTTTAATAAAAATGGAGTCGCTACCAATTGAATTGTTTTAAAAGGCTCAATCGGAAACCTTTAAAAAAAACCTGGTTTGTCAAACCAAAGTTGGGCTCGGGAGTCACAATCATATAGGGAAAGTGTTAAGCACCCTACACGTTAATTTTCAAAATATTAAATTGACCTTAAAAATATTTTTTCATTTATTATCTATACAGTTCAAGTTTATTTATTTTCCTTTTAACCAGAATGATAATTATTTGCCAAATTATTTATGAGTATTAAGGAAAAATGAAATTAACTGTGAAAATAAAAACTGAATTTGATTTGAGTTTTGACCGAGCTTAATTATTTTTATTTATTATTTTTATTTTTAATCACTCGTTAAAAAGTAAATAGAAGACATAATTATAAAATAAATTAATAATTTATTTAATTAAACTAAAAATTAATATTCTACAAATTACGAAATTAACTTGAATTCCAAAAATTTAAAAATACAATAAAAATAAAAATTACAATTAAGTTTATAAAATCTAACTTGCCTTGAGTCTGTTCACTTTCAACTTTGAAAGAAATAAACTCTGCAAAACCCAAAAAAATAAATATACACAACAAGCAAAAACAAGAAAGAAAGCAAAAATTTATAAATAGATAAATTATATTTATTTTAAAGGTTCAGATTTATTTTATCAGAAAATATTAAAATAAATTAATAGCTTTAACTACAAATTTAAATTAAAATCTCTTAATTACAGGGTTCAAAATTATGTAACCTTTATTTAAATTCTAATTGTTTTTAAATTTAAAATTAAAATTACCTTTTGATGTTGTAGAAATAAAAAAAAAAAAAAAGTGAACTAATTAAATTATTCCTGCATAAGAAAAATAAAATAATAAATTGAACTTATCTTAAGTAAAGATTACCCATTTCAAGCCAAACCAAAATTAATAATTTTAATTTAATTTTACCTCGCCAAAAATTATTTTTATTCCTTTTAATTATTCTATTAATTAATGTTGGGTCTGATCATTATCATAGCCCTTTTTATACTTACATAAATAGATTATTTTTTAAAGATTCCAAAATTTATTAAATTCAAACAAGCTAAAAAAAAAAAAAAATTTAAAGATTATTCAATTCAGATTTTTTTTTTTTAAATAAAAAGATTAAGCTCAAATCAAAACAAATTTTCCATTTTCGACTGGTTAATTATTAACTACTCATTATTATTATTTTTAAAAGAAAATTTAATTTGTCTATTCACTCTAAACGACGGAATCCCATCACAAAGATAAATTTCAAACCCCAAAATCAAATTCATAAGCATTGGTACGGAATCCCATAACCAAAGCCCTTATATGAATCAATTTTGGAGCTTGAATGCCCTAAAAGAAAATAATATATATATATACATACATATAATATGCCTCTTACATGCACTGAGTTATATATGAATATTGAAGAACCAAATTAAAGAAAATCCAAGAGTTTAGAATTTACCAAACTAAGATTTAGCCCAAAACCGAATCAGAATCGCAACATAAACATCAGTAGCTGAACACTGGACCCAACGAACTTAGTAAACAGACCCAAACAGAATAATATAGTAAAAAACCGAATCCCATTTGGAAAATTAAAATCAACAATTCTTCAGAAATACTACCAGTGTTCAAAATAGATTTAATTAAATTCCAACCGAAACCAAATCAAATCCAAAATCAATCTTGACCCAAACAAAGCCAGATTCAAACTGCAGGATGAACAAGACAGAAAAGCTCCCAAAAATCATTCAAGCATGAACCAGACCCAATCAAGGCAAAATTCCAAAATCACAGGAATAACAAAACATGGATAGCAAACAGAATTGGCTTACCATATTCAAACATGAATCAGACCCACACAAGGCAAAACCCCAAAATCACAGAATAAGCAAAAAAAAAAATGGATAGCCAACAGAAACAGTTTACCGTATCCGAGTATGAATCAGACCCACACAAGGCAAAACCCCAAAATCACAGAATAAGCAAAAAATGGATAGCCAACAGAAACAGCTTACCGTATCCAAGTAAGAAAAAAACCAAGAACACAAGAACAGGTAAATCAAACGCAAACCCCAAAAAATATTTCTGCCCGAAAAGAGGAGAGGGAAGAGGAGAGTCAGGTTGGGGTTGTCGTCGGTGAGGGCAGTTTTTTCGAGAGAGGGAGAGCTGAGGGAGTTTTTTTTCGAGAGAGAGCAGAGGAGCTTTTTCCTATTTTTTCTGTGTGGGAGAGATGGCCGAGGACTGGGTTTTTTTTGTGTGGAGTTGAGAGGAGTGAGTCTGGGTTTTTCGTGGGGTTGAGAGAAGATAGGGATTCTGGGACGGTGGTTTTTGTGGGGGAGAAGAGAGCAGAGGAGCTGATGGTTTCTGTCTGTGGGGCGAGAGAGAGAGTGGAGCTGGTGGTTCTGTGGGGGGGGAGATGGGAAGAGGGGGCTCCTGGTTTCTGTGGGGGGAGATGGGTTTTGCGTGAGCTGAAGGAGGGGAAGAGAGCAGAGGGAAGAGGGAAGAGGGAAGAGGGAGCTCTTGAAGGCAGAGCACCGAGATTTTTTTTTACGTTTTTTTTTCTGTTTTTCTTCTTTCTTGTTTTTTTGTTTCTTCTGAAAACCCAAGCCAAGAACAACCAAAAACCCTCTATGCCTTCATTCTTCATTCTATCGTCCGCTATATAAGGAAAAAAAATATATAGAGGAATACAAAAATACCTCCCTCTCGCTTGTTCCAGGATTTTCAGTTCTCTGGGCTAGTTTGGATTGGACTAAATTAAATTGGGTTTGATTGGGTTAGGCCAGATTCTGAGTTTTTATCAGAATTTGGGCTATCTGAATTGGGCTAAATTTTTTTTTTATTATTTTCTATCTTTGAGTTCCCAAATCACATATTTGTCCAACTATAAAATAATATTAATTAAAACTAAAATAAAACAATAATAAAATAATTGAAATTGAGCAAAAAAAAACTTAAATTGAATTTTATTTTTTGTTTGTTTTTCTCAAAATATAAATTTTTAAGTTATAAAATTCTTAATTCTTTTTAAATTTTAATTATTCTTAATATTTTTGAACAAATTCATAAAACCATGAAAATCCTATTTTTTAAAAGAAATATTTATTTTAAAAAAAAAAATGGACAAAATATGGTGTCTACAGCTAGAATGGTCTAGATGGTCCCCCTTGATTCCCTTACATTGGAGGATTCAACTGTTTTTTTTTATTGCTTCATGATAAGTTCAGATGATTCCTCCACCAAGGGTTGTATGAGTTCATGTAGGGGTTATTTTGCGGTCTATTGAAGTTTTGCATATACTGAAATTATTCCATTGTGGAACACTCAGTAGTAATATAGTTATCTCCACATAAAATACAACTCACAAAATTGTTAGAAATGGAATTCACTTAACCAATATTATTTTTTTCCAAACAATATTAGAATTGTGTCAAATTTAACATTAACCAATGCCATCTGATCCATTTCATTAAATCCAGTAGCTCTCTTTAGATGGCCTCTTTCATTAGCCCACTAATGATTGTTAGAGGCGATTTCCTCTATCAATTGATATGTTTCATCTGTTGACTTATTCACTAAAGCACCACCAGTTGCGGCATCTAAGGTTATTTGGATAGTTGAAAACAACCCACTATAAAATGTATGCATCAATATATAGTTATTGATACAGTGGTTCAGATATCTCGTTTGTAACCCTTTGAACCTTTCCCAAGCATCGTATAAGGACTCTCCTTCAAGCTGTCCAAAGTTTAGTATATCATTTTTGAACTTAAGCATTTTTCCAGGTGGAAAAAACTTAGTCATAAAAGCTTGGACTAACATCCTCTAATTGGTTAAGTAGTCTGACATATGCTTGTTCAACCAGCCCTTTGCTTGATCCCTTAGGGAAAAGGAAAACAACATCATTCTGATGGCCTCATCTAATACACCATTAATGTTGACAGTGTTGAATAGCTCTACAAAGCTAAAAATGTGGGCATTTGGATCTTCCAAAGGACCCCTCCAAACTACTTATTTGACACCATGTTGATTAGAGCAGGGTCCAACTTGAAGTTCTTGTTGTTGATAGCTAGTCTGGCTATGCTTGATTTTGACTCATTCAAGTTCGGCGATACATAGTCCCTTAGAGTTTGGGCTTGCTGCGGATGATGAACTGGAGGTTCATGAATATCATGTTACATCTGGTTCCCTTGTCCATTTTCTTCAGCTGGTGCATGAAATTGGCCTCTTGGATCCACCATTTTGTTTTGTTGTTGCTGTTGTCGTTGTCGAAGTCTTGCTTACTTTCAATTCCTCTTGCACAATTTTTCGATTTCTGGATTGAAAGACTCAAAATTTTCCATCCAAATCTTCGCATAAAATTATGCAATAAAAAAAATAATAAAAAAATAAGCAAGAAATATTAAAAATAAAATAAACGTCTAAACCAATAAAGAAAATAGTTGATATTGATATTGACACAATTTTGCCTTCCTGACAATGGCGCCAAAAACTTGTTGTAGGTTCGTAAGTGCACAAATCGTTCACGTAAGTGATAGAGTGAATAGAGTATCGTTCCTATGAAAAAGTGGTGTTAAATACCAAAATTAATATTTTTCTTATTATTTAGACAAAATTTTAAATTGATTTTGAAATTAAAATTAAAATAATATTTAAAAATAAAGGGAATTTTCAAAGAATACAATGATCAAAACAAACCTAGAACTTAAATTTCGTCAATTGAACTTTTATGGTTTCTAACTCATGACTGATTATCTAATTTTTGTGGTTAATAAATTAATTACTCTAAATTATCTGTAATTTTCTCTCTAGCAACTATACAAGTACCTACATTAATTTCATGTAAACTCTCATGATCACTATGTTAATGTAAACCCATTAAGTTCTTTAGCAATTTCTAACCCCTAAAGTGTATTCTAATATTTTAACAATACGATCCCTTAGTTTATTGATCTAATGAACTAATGACATAATTTCTCTCTCTATCCATCATATATCATCTTAGACATTATCTAATAATGGCCAATTATCAAACAATTCTAATCCTAGATTAATAAATTAACCAATTCAACTAAGCACAAGATAATCAATTTGTCACACCCCGACTCCAGTGATGCGACGGTCCTAGGGCAAGGGTAGGCTTCAGGCGACCATAAACCCATAGAACTCTCATATTCTGAATCTTATACATATTCATATCCAATATAAATATCATTCAATATTCATTTCTATGATCCATATAAGTATAATTCATATCTTTATTTTTTTATCATTTCATAATTTCCTCTTATTTCTTACCGATCAAAAGATGTATCCCACATCACTAAGGAACAAAGGTAACCCAAAAGGTAACAATTTATACATCAAAATAGTGTCCTCTTTAATAACTAACTATATAACTCTAGAGTATACTCCCAATATATACAGTACTATAATACCATACAATGAATATACATAAATAAATATTTCAAAATAATTACAATGGAGGCTTCTTGGAGAAATAAATCAAGAAGTTTGATCTTCTCTACTAGCTTCCTCACGAGCTACACTATCACCTGAAATCCACAGAAGAGGAGTGAGCCTTCAACTCAGTAAGATATGAACATGCAATATGAAAGAAA
This sequence comes from Aleurites moluccanus, assembly GCA_948193065.1. NCBI lineage: Eukaryota > Viridiplantae > Streptophyta > Magnoliopsida > Malpighiales > Euphorbiaceae > Aleurites > Aleurites moluccanus. The sequence continues at coordinate 8,395 of CANXYC010256615.1, read as the reverse complement.
TATATATATACATATATATTAATCCAAAGGAAATATCAATTCCAAAACATGGGTAAGAATCATCATGTGGTTAGGCTTACAAGAACATAAGTACTCACAATCGAATAGTTCTACTATCAAGTAACATGGTAGAACTATAGAGTGTATCAGTAGCTGTGCTACCTATCACAACATAGTGCATCAGTAGTCCTTGCTACCTCATCACAAAAGCATGTTTAGCCAGGCATACGCCTAGAGCTCATGGTCCCCTCTAGGTGGAACACTGATAAAAACCCTATCAGCTAGGTTCCCAAAGTGCACAATGGACCAATGAATTTACTCTCATTAGGAAGAGCATTCTATCCACAGGGTCATATGGTTTCAATCTCACAAGAAACATGTTGGTCACAAGACCATCAATATATAATATAAATTTCGGTCAAGATAGCAAATGGTTTCATATGAACTTGGTCCAAGGAAGAATGACCAAGCCATTTGCATTCATATAATGTAATCACATGAAACAATTCATTAATTATTTGAGAATATCATAGGGATTTCAAATAATAGGTGCATAATACAATATCATGTATATGAGAATCATATGGGTGAACATTAAGAATGCTTGGACATATCATTTCAAATAAGCAATAAGTAAATGCAATGTTCATACTTACCTCTACTCAAATTTATACTTGAATTTCTTTTAATAGTTTGCTCAACAATAATCTCCTCAATTTCCTTGATTTTCTCCTCCTAAGAAATTTTCCCCAAATATTCAAAATTAGGATTTTCCTTAATCAATAATACTTAATATGATTTCTTAACATTTAACCATCTTATAGTTTCTATTTTTAATTTCCAACATCAATTTAATTCATCTCTTAAAAAAAATCTGAAATTTATTTCGAATTTACTGTTCACGTTACTATTTATGACAGTCCATCAATTCTGATTTGTCCAACATTAATTACCATTAATAGTTTCAAAATGTTTGTAATAAATTCTATATACCCATAATTAACTATTCTAACTACCAGACTTTATTAATATAACAGAAAATAACATTTGAAGAAAATTTATTTTATTTCTCCAAAACTGAATTTCTTGAAATAATCTGCTTGAAACTGATGATTGATGCCTGCAAATATGATAATCTAGCTATTTAATATATTAATTTTGAGTATTAATGCATTAGAAAATAAATGGAACTAATATGAGAAAAACTGAAAAAGAACGAAGAGAAGAAGAAAGAAAATCGTGAAGAAAATTGCTACTAGGCACTGGTTAAATAGGCTACTGCCCCAAAATTTCGCTCGCCAACCCGCCTCGGCAATGCCACCTCGCGTAAACCAGCTCGCAATTCCCAGCTCGCCAATCTGTTCCAGCAATGTCACTTCGCATAAGCCACTTCGCATATGCCACCTCGCATATGCTGCCTCACCAAACTCTCCTTTCGAACTCCTCTTCGCATATGCCGCCTCGGCAATGCCTCTTCGCCAACTCACTTCGCCTATCTCCCTCTTCGCATATGCTACCTCAGCAATGCCTCTTCGTCAAACTCGCCTCGCCTATCTCCCTCTTTGCATATGCCGCCTCGCATATGTCGCCTCGGCAATGCCTCTTCGCATAATGCCACCTCGCCTATTCCTCTTCGCCAAACTAGCCTCGCCTATCTCCCTCTTCGCATATGCCACATCGGCAATGCCTCTTCGCCAAATTCCTCTTCGCCTAATTCCACTTCGGCAATCTCATCTCACCACTTCGCTTGCTCGCAAATGCCACCTCATATTTGCCAGCTCGCTAATATCAATCTCTGCCGAGCTAAAACCCTTCCTCAACAACTTATATTTAATCTGCTAGCAAATGAGCTACAAACATCCAAACTTCCTGATTCTTTTTGTCACTTAAAATAGACATCCAGGGGTCCAACATATCCAAAATTTAAATCACAAAGATAACTACACAGACCATGGTGACTCTCTAAATTCATCCTGACTTACTGCCCAAAATTCATCCGAACAGACCTGAGTAATTCCACTCTCCACTAAGTTATACTTATCCAAATATCCTAAAATTTTACAGTCAACAACACAACACATAAAGAAACATTTCTCACGTTTACAGTTTTGACTTAAACAGCCTCAATCATTCCTAGAAAATTCAAACATACTCAGATTCCTGCAGAAATTAATGAACCAGATAGGTTCTGATCAAGGAAGCATAACTCATCACATACACAGAATTTTACAGAACCATTTTACAAAATTAAAGATGAGATGTAGATTCATAACTTTTATGTTTTACACTTTACCAAATTATTTCTTTAAGATCATGCAATCAGCCTCATAAAAATCCACCCTGCAACCAGGAATTTCTGAATTTCCTCAAACATTCATATCTTCAATTAATTAAATTCAACAACAAACAATTAATAAAATAACCCAAAAATGACAGATATTACATTCTTCCCCCCTTAAATAAATTGGTCCTTGAATTTATAATAACCTGCCTTAAGTCTAAAATAGATAGGGATATTTGTCTTGCATGCTTTGTTCACTTTCCCAAGTGCACTCTTCCATAGCTTGATTTCTCCATAGAACCTTAACCATTAGTATATCCTTATTCCTTAGCTTTTTAACCATTCGATCCATAATTGCAATTGGAATTTCTTCATACGTTAAATCTGGTTGGAGATCCACTTCCAAAACTTGTAGCACATGAGAAGAGTCGGCAACATACTTCCGAAGCATTGATACATGAAATACCGAATGCATATTTTCCATGCTAGGTGGCAAAGACAACTTATATGAAACTTCTCCAACCTTGCTCAGAATCTCAAAGGGTCCAATAAATCGTGGAGACAACTTGCCTCTCTTGCCAAACCGTAGAACTCCTTTCATTGGAGAAATCTTTAGAAATACAAGTTCTCCAATGGAAAACTGAAGATCTTTCCTCTTTGGGTCGGCATAGCTCTTTTGTCAACTAAAAGCTGTCTTTAATCTTTCTCGGATCAGTGGAATCTTTTCTGACGTATATCTTATCAATTCCGATCCTTTGATATACTTTTCTCCAACAACATCCTAACACAATGGGGATCTGTATTTCCTGCCATACAAAGCTTCATAAGGAGACATTTGAAATGTGGAATGGTAGCTGTTGTTGTCGGCAAACTCTATTAATGGCAAGTGAGCATCCCAATTTCCTCCAAAGTCTAGAATGCACATCCTCGACATGTCTTCTAGAGTTTAGATGGTCCTCTCTGATTGCCCATCTGTTTGCGGATGAAAAGCTGTGCTAAAATCAAGCTGTGTACCCAAACATTCTTGCATTTTTTGCCAAAACCACGAGGTGAACTGAGTACCTCTATCTCACATAATCGAAACTGAAACTCCATGAAGTTTGACAATCTCATCAACATAAATCTAGGCATACTGAGAAGTTGTATAAGTCATCTTGACTGGCAAGAAATGAGTTGACTTGGTTAATCTATCCACAATGACCCATATTGAGTCATAGCCCCTTGAAGTCCTTGGCAATCCAACCACAAAATCCATAGTTACCCTTTCCCATTTCCATTCTGGCAATGGTAACTCTTGGAGTAGTCCCGATGGTTTCTGATGCTCGAACTTGACTTGCTGACAAGTTAGACATTTGGATACATATTCTGCAACATCTCTTTTCATTCCACTCCACTAATATGAATTCTTAAAGTCGTGATACATCTTCGTTGCACCTGGATGCACATTATACTTGGCATGATGTGTTTTCTTAAGGATCACATCCCTCAAACCATCCACTGTTGGAATACATAATCTACTACCATGTCTCAACATGCCATCAGTCATAGTAAATCCTGAAGCTTTTTTTGACCATACATCATTCTTTATCTTCACCAATTGAGGGTTTTTGTCTTGAGCTTCTCTAATTTGATCAATGAGAAACGGCTTGACTTGGAAGTTTGCCAACAGCACTCTTGAATCTGACAATTCCAAACTGATCCCCATATCATGCAATCTCTGCACTTCCCTCACTAAAGGTCTTCTACTCACTTGTATATGGGATAAACTCCCCAAGGACTTCCTACTCAATGCATCCGCTACTACATTAGCTTTCCTTGGATGATACAAAATTTCACAATCATAATCCTTAAGCAATTCAAGCCACCTTCTCTGCCTAAGGTTAAGATCTTTTTGTTGAAATATATATTTCAAATTCTTATGATCTGTGAAGAATTCACACTTCTCACCATACAGGTAGTATCTCCATATCTTCAATGCAAATACTACTGCAACCATCTCAAGATCATGAGTTGGATAATTCATCTTATGCTTTCTCAACTGCCTAGAAGCATAGGTTATCACCCTTCCATGTTGCATAAGCACATAACCAAGCCCTACTCTCGATGCATCACAATACACCGCATATCCTCCTTTAGCCGACGGCAAAGCTAAGACAGGTGTTGTGGTGAGACAAGTCTTTAACTTCTGGAAGCTCTCTTCATATGCATCCGACCATAGAAATTTAACTTACTTTTGGGTAAGCTTGGTCAAAGGTGTTGCAATCCTGGAGAAATCTTGCACAAATCTCCTATAATACTTCACCAAACCCAAGAAACTTCTAACTTCTGAAATATTCGTGGGTCTAGGCCAGCTAAGAATTGCATCAACCTTTCTAAGGTCAACTTCAATCCCTTCTTTGCTCACTATATGCCCCAGAAAGCCCACACTCTCAAGCCAGAATTCACACTTCGAAAATTTGGCAAACAGCTGATGCTCTCTCAAAGTCTGCAACACAATTCTAAGGTGTTCCTCATGCTCTTCTTTACTCTTAGAATACACAAGAATGTCATCAATAAACATAATGACAAACTTGTCCAAGAATGGTCTGAACACCTTATTCATTAAGTCTATGAATACAGCTGGTGCATTAGTCAATCCAAATGGCAACACTAAGAACTCATAATGTTCATATCTGGTCCGGAAAGCTGTCTTCGATATATCCTCATTCCGAATTCTCAACTGGTGGTACCCCGACCTCAAGTCTATCTTGGAGAAATGACTTGCACCTTGCAATTGATCAAATAAATCATCTATTATTGGCAAAGGACACTTATTCTTGAGAGTTACCTTGTTGAGCTGCCTGTAGTCGATACACAATCTCATAGAACTATCCTTCTTCTTCACAAAGAGTACAGGTGTTCCCAACGGCGAACTGCTAGGTCTAATGAATCCCTTATCAAGCAAATCTTGCAACTGGATTTTCAATTCTTTCAACTCAACCGGTGCCATACGGTAGGGAGGAATAGAAATCGGACTCGTGCCAGGTAGCAACTCTATATCGAACTTTATCTCTCTATCCGGTGGCAAACCAGGTAATTCTTCAGGAAATACGTCCGAAAACTCATTGACTATTGGAATCTGCTCCATACCTCTCACTTCCTTACAAATATCCCGGACATAAGCTAAATACCCTTGGCAACTCTTTCTTAACAACCTTCTTGCCCCAATGGCAGATATCACATTGTATGGTACTTCGCTCCGCTCCCCTTGAAACTCAAATTCCTCACCCGAAGATGGCTTAAAGACTAGCTTCTTTCCATTACAATCTATAATAGTATAGTGCTTGGACAACCAATTCATGCCCAAAATCACATCAAACTCCAACACAGGCAATTCAATCAAATCCACATTTAAGCTCTTGCCACTTATGCTAACCACACAGGATGGATAAGAGTTCTAGACTTCAATCTCTTCCTCTAAAGGAGTAGAAACAACCAACACACTTTCAAGTAATTCACAAGGCACATGCAACTTCTTAGCAAAAGATGATGACACAAAGGAATGTGTAGCTCCCGAATCAAACAATACTCTAGCATTCAAGGCTTGGATCGGAAGAATACCTGTAACCACTGTGTTGGATGCCTAGGCTTCGTGCTGTGCTAGAGCAAAAACTCTCCCTCTGCCTCTACCCATAAGAGCTGACCCCGAAGCCTGAGCCACAAGCTGACCCCGAAGCCTGAGCCACAAGTTGACCTGATCCTCTGCCAGCCTCAACAGTCCTGCCCAAAATACCTCTGCCTCCTTCTGGCTGCTGACTAATGCTCCTCTCTCTACTCATCTGAACTATAGCATGAGAAGCCTGAGGTCTACCTCCAAAGGGTAGTTGTGGATAATTCTTGAGAAAATAACCTTGCTGTCCACATCTAAAAACTACTCCTGATGCATAATGACAAGGGCCGCTATGAAATTTTTCACATGTAGGACACAAAGGTTTATGAGTCCTGGGTGGTGCAAAGCTAGCTGATCTATGACTCATCTGAGAAGTAAGTCCAGGAGTAGTCCGACTCTGCTATAATCTCCCTGAAGGTCCTCTATACCCACTCTTAGAAGCTGACTGATGGGCCACTCCCATAGTCTTCATCCCACTATCTGGTTTAGAAGACCTATCTACTTTGAACTTCTTCTTTTCAAACCTTTCGGGTCTAACTTCCATCTATCTATTCTCAATTATCCTATCCTTGTCTACTAGTTTAGAGTAGGAAACAAACTCAAGAGTAGCTAGGAGTTTAAATAGTGGAGCCACTAATCCTCTGCGGAACCTTTGAATTTATGTCGCTTCTGTAAGCACCAAGGCTGGAGCAAATTTACTCAACTGACTGAACTTCCTGGCGTACTCTAAAACACTCATGCTAGGGGTCTGAACCAATCTCTCAAACTCTAAAGATTTAGCTTCTCTCACGCTCTCAGGGAGAAATTCATTCAGTGCCAATTCCTTGAATCTTTCCCATGATAGATCCTCATTTTCCCGAAGCATGCCAGAAATGCTTCTCTTAAACCAATCCTTGGCTTCTGCTTTCATTAAATATCCCATAAATTCTATGGCTCTTCTGTCAGAAATTCACAGAATCTGTACTTTCTCCTCAATTTCCTCTAGGAAATCGGTAAGATCCATTTCCCCTTTATATTCTGAGGGCTTAAGCTTTAGAAACCTCTCAAATGATACCTCTTCCTCTTGACGCACTACAGGTGGTGGAACTACTGGAGGAATAAGGATTTCTGGAACCTGAACTGGAGGTATCTGTTGTTGCCTTTGCTGAGCAATGAACTCAGCTATCATTGTATAATTCCTTTGCAGCTGATCTAATTGCTGAGCCATAAGAGCCACATCCACTGGTGGCATAGGAGGGACCTCATTTCCTCCATTTCCACCCACAAAACCCTCTTCAGAAGGTAGATCTCTCCTAGGATGGCCTCGACCTCTTCCTCTACCATGACATGGAGGCATCTCGATGCTGATAAGAAGAACAAACATTATTAGACTCATTACGCATACTTAATGTAGATATATATACCAAAGGAAGACACAATTGAGCGAGACACAAATCATATGCTTCGTAGTTATCTTAATCAACACCTATACTAGAGCTCATGCACATCTATCTATCTTTTATCTTAAGGATTATAAACCTGTAGCTCTGATACCACCTCTGTCACACCCCGACTCCAGTGGTGCGACAGTCCTAGGGCAAGGGTAGGCTTAAGACCACCATAAACCCGTAGAACTCTCATAACCTGGATCTCATACACATTCATATCAAATATAGATATCATTCAATATTCATTTCTATGATCCATATAAGCATAATTCATATCTTTATTTTTTTATCATTTCATAATTTCCTCTTGTTCCTTACAGAACAAAAGATGTATCCCACATCACTAAGGAACAAAGGTAACCTAAAAGGTAACAATTTATACATCAAAATAGTGTCCTCTTTAATAACTAACTACGAAGTTCTAGAGTATACTCCCAATATATACAATACCATAATACCATACAATGAATATACATAAATATATATTTCAAAATAATTACAATGGAGGCGTCTTGGAGGAATAAATCAAGAAGTTTGATCTTCTCTACTAGCTCCCTCATGAGCTACACTATCACTTGAAATCCACAAAAGAGGAGTGAGCCTTCAACTCAGTCAGATATGAACATGAAATATGAAAGAAATATATATATACATATATATTGATCCAAAAGAAATATCAATTCCAAGAACATGGGTAAGAATCATCATGTGGTTAGGCTTACAAGAACATAAGTGCTCACAATCGAATAGTACTACTATCAAGTAACATGGTAGAACTATAGAGTGTATCAGTAGCCGTGCTACCTATCACAACAGAGTGCATCAGTAGTCCTTGCTACCTCATCACAAAAGCATGTTTGGCCAGGCATACGCCTAGAGCTCATGGTTCCCTCTAGGTGGAACACTGATAAAAACCCTGTCAGCTAGGTTCCCAAAGTGCACAATGGACCAATGAATTTACTCTCATTGGGAAGAGCGTTCTATCCATAGGGTCATATGGTTTCAATCTCACAAGAAACATATTGGTCACAAGACCAT
>CANXYC010256439.1:0-12859 GCA_948193065.1 Aleurites moluccanus | reverse complement strand
AAATAAAAAAATTTTTTTCTTTTTTTTTCTTAATTTTTAATGGTTAAATCTTTTTTAAAAAATTTAAATTTTTTGGCTTTTTAAATTTTTTTTTTTTTTTTTTTTTTTTTTTTTTTTTTTTTTTTTTATGTTAGGAATTTCTCAATCATCAATTGATTTTTCAAAGTTTTCTATAATTATTTCTCCATTATTTACTAATTTTCTAGCCTTTGAATTTGAGGTAGAAGAACTAGAGAGAAAATGAAATCTACAAAATTATTTCATATTTAATTGGGTTTTAATTTAATATTTTCAAATAATAGTGGATAAACTAATGGCTTTGCTACTCTTCTTTTGTACTAAGAATATTTAATTACAATAGAAATATTATAATACTCAGTGCTTGGAACGCTAGAATAGATATGTGTTCGTTCATATTTATTTGATAAATATTAGCATATGTATATTTATATGTGCATGGTAGATAATCTAGAATGTTATGTTGAGTATAGATTACTCCTAGAATGATTATATATTGAGACATGATGAATTATGACTGATTTTGAGGTGTTAGCATGTGTATGTATAAGTTGATTGAGTTTGGACAAGTTAGAATAGAGAAAATATGAGAATTTTCCACCATTAGTTATTCATGGGATGAAGATACCTTTCACCACCATGAAGATACCTTTGACCACTATGAAGATAGTTTTCACGGGAGTGAAAGATCTTTCACTACCGTGAGAATATTTTCTGTGTAATATTTCATTTTCCTAAGAAATTGACTTTCACGGGCGTGAAGCCTCAGGTCTATATAAGCATGAGCCCGTTTCTTTCATTTTCAGCTCACCCATTTCGTCTTTCTTCCTCTCTTTCTTCATAAATACACTTCACTCACCTATAAATTCATTAAATTCTCTTCTCAAACACTTATTTCATCTCTATCAATACAAAAATCAAGAATCAAACCTTCAAGAACTTCAAGAATCCAAATTTCTGAAGAATCTCCATTCTAGGGTTTCAAGGTAATTTTCTCAAAACTCATTTCCAAGTTTAGGCTAAGTTAATCTATGGCTATAATAGATGATTATAAGTTATGTATATATGTCTTAAATAACATTTACTATGGATTGCATGAAATGTCAAAGGATTTAGGGTTTTAGGTGAATAGTAGTTATTCATCCCAATCTTTAATGTTCTTCTAAGAGATGTTAAAATGGATATTTGGAAGCATAATATGATTTCTCAAGATGATGATAGCATAAGGACTACAACTATATGATCACGAATGATAGAAACCCTAATTTATGGATATTGAGATTTTGATTTAGGAATGGAAAGCACAAGAGACTAAGGAATAATCCATGCTTCTCATATGATAAGAGAGAATATTTTTCAAGGAATTGCTTTGAGGTAAGTATAGACTATGTTAATGTATGCTACTCTTATAAGTTTATGCTTGTTACTTCTTCCTTTCTATATATGCTTTATTGAACCCATTGTTGAAGAACCAAAGTAATAAATTCATAATTGTAAATTATAAATTGTTAAGACTTCCTAAATAAACCAATTGAATGAATGACTTAGTTGTTATTTTTCTTGGACCAAGATCATTATATACCTATTTGTGTGATTGAATAACTATATGTAAATATGTGATGATGGTCTTGTGACCACTATGTTTCTTGACAATATGTCCAAGCTATATAACCTATGACCAACATGTAAATAGAATGCTTTTCTCAATGAGAGTTAGTTCATTGGTCCAATGTGCATATCAGAAACCCATCTGATAGGGTTTTTATCAATGCCCCTCCTAGTTGGGGATGAGAAACACTAGACATATGCCCTGTACAAGCACATGGAGACATTGAAGTGATAAGGTATACCGATACTCTATGATATAATTTGTTCTGAGTTCTATTTCATGATATGATTTATAGTGCCATTCTTTGTGGGCACTCATATATTAAAGAAACCATGATTGTTCATGTTATGATTCCTTATGCAATCATTCTGATAATATATTTCCTTATGATATTCCAAAAGTATATTGAATATATGTTTAAGTTCATACTTATCCTTTATATCTTTATGATACTTGTAAGTATTATTGTAGTTTATATCTTACTGAGTCGAAAGCTCACTCCTCTTTTGTGGAATTCAGGTGATAGTGTAGCTTGGGAGGGAGCTAACTTAGAAGACAGAGCTTCTTGATTCATTCCTTCAAGAAGACTTTATGTAATTCTTTTGATATATATTATTTTGTATTATGGTATTTATATGTATGAGGAGTATATTCTAGAGCTCAATAGTTAATTGTAGAAGATGATATTATTTTGATGTCTGAATTGATACATTGTGGGTTGCCTTTGTCCCTTATTGATGTGGGATGTATCTTTTGATCGGTAAGGAACAAGAGAAAATCATATGATAATATATGAAAATGCATGAATAATAATTATATGATTCATAGAATTAAATATTTATGATAATAACTATGTATGGTGTGGATATTTGTTATGTATGAGATTTAGAATATGAGTGTTCTACGGGTTTATGGTGGCCTTAAGCCTACCTTTTCCCTAGGACTGTCTCACCACTAGAGTTGGTGTGTGACAAATATAGGCTCTCATACCATACACAATTTAGGATCTAGACAATAATAAGCTATGTAAAAATAAGTATGCAAAATGAAAATGAAAGAAAATGATTAATATGCAATAAATTAAAGATCAAGATTCGTAAAAGAAAATATTTTGTAACCTACCTAAAAAAGTTTTGTATTAATTTTTGTTAGATTATAGAGTTTCAAGAGAGAAAATATTGCAATATTTAGTAGGAAGGGAAGGAGATTACAATATTGGGAGAATATAAAAAAAAGGATAGAAAATATACTTTAAGGAAAAGAGGTGCTTATTTTTTACAGACAGCCGGAATATTGATGATTCTTGTAATCTATTAGTGTAAATTTGAGTCAACTTTTTTTTTTTTTTTTTTTTTTTTTATTTTTTATGATAATGGAGCTTCCACTGCTAAAAGTTTGACCATGGTTTTGAAATTTGGTCTAGTATGGTCAGTTCAATTTAAAAAATCAAAAACCAATAGACAGGCCAAATTCATCTACCCCTAAATATTCACCTCTATAACTCGGATTAAAAATTGGTAAACCAACTTGATATTTGGTAATCTAGATGATCCGATCCAAATTTAATAGACATTAATCGATCGAAAAAAATTACTATCTGTTTGATTTTTTTTAAACAAGTTTATATATGGAAATTGAATAAATTAAACTGAGAGAGCAATAACAAGCACCACCATCGCCACTGCCACCATCGTTACCACCAAAGTAGTCACTGCATAAAAAAAAGTCATCTCTTCAATCAATTTCCTATTTTTTTTTCTTTTTCTTTCTACTATACATGTTTCTTTAATTTCTCTTTTAGTACTATTGTGTTGTGTTCTCATTAAATATGGGTATATCTGTAATATCTGCAATTTTTGTCATTTTAATTAATTGTATGTTTGAAGAAATTTAATTAATAGAGAATATGAATGTTTGAGAAATCCAGAAATTTCTGATTGCAGTTGCAGGATTTTGTGAGGCTGATTGCATGATCTTAAAGAAATAATTTGGTAAAGTGTAAAACATAAAAGTTATGGATTTATGTCTTATCTTTACTTTTGTAAAATATCTTGGCAAAATTCTGTGTGTGAGAGGAGTTATGTCTCTTTGAGCAGGACTTGTCTGGTTTAGTATTTCTGCAGGAAATCTTTATATGTTTGAATTTTCTGGGAATGACTGAGATAGTTTGAGCCAAAGGTGCAAACATGAAAAAAGTTTGTTTATGTGTTGTGTTATTGTCTGTAAAATTTCAGATATTTTGGATAAGTATATCTCAGTGGAGAATGGAAATTATCAGACCTATTCGGATGGATTATGGGGCAGTAAGTCTGGGTGATATTTAGATAGTCACCATGGTCTGTGTAGTTTCCTTTGTGATTTAAATTTTGGATATTTTAAGCCTCTATATGTCTATTTTAAGTAGCAAAAGAATCAGGAAGTTTGGATGTTTGTAGCTCATTTGCGAGCTGGTTAAGTATAAGTTGTCAAGGAAAGGTTTCAGCTCAACAGAGTTTTAGTGTTAGCGGGCCAGCAAATGCAAGGTGACATTTGTGAGCCGGCAACGCGAGCTAGCGAAGTAGCGAAGAGAGATTGCTGAGGTGGAAATTGGCGAAGAGGCATATGTGAGGTGGTGTCATACCCCAACTCCAGTGGTGCTACGGTCTTAGGGCAAGGGTAGGTTTAAGGCCACCATAAACCCGTAGAACTCTCATATCCTGGATCTCATTAATATTATACATTCATATCAAATACAGATATTATATCATAATTATTTCTATAATCAATATAAGCATAATTTATTTCTTTACTATATCATTTCATAATATTCTCTTGTTCCTTACTGATCAAAAGATGCATCTCACATCACTAAGGAACAAGAGTACTCAAAAGATAACAATTTATACATCAAGATATTATCATCCTCAAATGACTAACTACGGAGCTCTAGAGTAAACTCCAATACATTTTGTGCCATTTTACCATACAATGAATATACAAAATCATATGTCAAAATAATTACAATGAAGGTTTCTTGGAAGAATGAGTCAAGAAGCTTGATCTTCTCTATTAGTTCCCTCACGAGCTACACTATCACCTGAAATCCACAGAAGAGGAGTGAACCTTCAACTCAGTAAGATATGAACATGCAATAAGAAATATATATATATATAAGAAACATCCATATCGAGAACATGGGTAAGAATCAGAATATGGTTAGGCTTACAAAGAAACAGAAGTGCTCACAATCGAATAGCACTATCAAATATCATGGTAGAACTACAGAATGAATCAGTAGCCATGCTACCTATCATAATAGATCGTATCAGTAGTCCTTGCTACCTTATCGCAGACGCATGCTTGGTCAGGCATACGCCTAGAGCTCGTGGTCCCCTCTAGGTGGAACACTGGTACAATAACCCTACCAGCTAGGTTCCCAGAGTGCACAATGGACCAATGAATTTACTCTCATTGGGAATAGAGTTCTATCCATAGGGTCATATGATTCCATCTCACAAGAACATATTAGTCACAAGACCATCAACATATCTCATAATTTCAATCAATTTTTAACAAGTATTAAGCAAGTAGGAATCATGTGATCTTGATCCAAGAAAATTGACCAAGTCACTTATAATATATATACATATACATATACATGGTAATTTCATGAACAAATGATAAATCTCAGTTTTAGGATATCATAGGATTTTTTATTAACAGTCTGGTAATAGGATATCAAGCATGTAGGAATCATATGGGTTAACATTTAGAATACTTGGTCATGTTATCTCAATGAAACAAAGACAATGCAATATTCATACTTACCTCAACACAGATTTATCCTTGAATTCCTTTAACAGATTGCCCACAATAAACTTCTCAATTATTTTGATTTTCTCTTTCTAAGAAATTTTCCAAATATACAAAATTAGGGTTTTTCCCAAATCAATAATATTCAACATAATTTCTGAATATTTAATCATCTTACAGTTTCTATTCTTAATTCCTAACATCAATTTAATTCATCTCTTAAAGAAAAATCTGCATTTAATTCGAATTTACTGTTCATGTTACTATTCAATGACAGTCCATTAATTCTGATTTCTCTAATATTAATTACAATGTATAACCTTAAAATGTTTGCAATAAATTCCTTACACCTATAATAAATTATTCTAACTGTCAGATTTAATTAATCTTAAAAGGATATGAAATTTGAAGAAATTTACTTTATTTCTTCAAAAACTAACTTCCTAAAATATTCTGCTTGAATCTGATAATTTCTGCCTTAAAATATGCTAATCTAGAGGTCTAATGCATTAATTTTGAATATTAAAGTCTTAAACAAGAAATGGAACTGATCTGAGAAGAATAGAATAAGAAAGAATATAGTGCAGAAAATCGTCACTGGCCACTGGGTTAAATAGGCCACTGCCCAAAATCCCGCTCGCCAACTCCCCCCGCCAACCTGCCTCGGCAATGCTACCTCGCATGAGCCAGCTCTCCATTCTCACTTCGCATTTCCCAGTTTGCACTTCCCAGCTTACCAAACTGATCCGGCAATGCCACTTCGCAAAAGCCACTTCGCTGTTCCAACTCGTATATGTCACCTCGCATATGCTGCCTCGCCAAACTCTCCTCGCGAACTCTTCCTCGCATATGCCGCCTAAGCAATGCCTCTTCACCTCTTCGCCAACTCGCTTTGCTTATCTCCCTCTTTGCCAAACTCTGCTCGTGAATTGCCACTTCGCACATCCCTTCTTCGCAGAATGCCTCTTCGCATAATGTCACCTCGCCTTTTCCTTTTCGCCAAATTCTCTTCGCAACTTCCTCTTCGCGAACTTCCTCTTCGCCAAACCTCACTTCTCATATGCCACCTCGCATATGTCTCTTCGCCAATTACCACTTTGGCAGTCTCACCTCGCCGCTTCGCCAGCTCTCATTGCCTAGCTCACAAAATACCACCTCGCATTTTGCTGGCTCTCCATAACAAGATCCTACTAAGTTAAAACTCTTTCTCGGCAACTTATACTTAACCAGCTCGCAAAACAGCTACAAACATCCAAACTTCCTGATTCTTTTTACCACTTAAAATAAACATACAGAGGCTCAACATATCAAAAATTCAAATCACAAGAGCAACTACACAGACCATGGTGACTCTCTAAATATCACCCATACTTACTGCCCATAATCCATCCAAATAGGTTTGATAATTTCTATTCTCCACTGAGATATACTTATCCAAAATTCCTGAAATTTTACAGCCAATAACTCAACACATAAAGAAATATTTTTCATGTTTACACCTTTGGCTTAATCTGCCTTAGTCATCCCCAAAAAATTCAAACAGACACAAACTTCTTGCAGAAATACTCAATCGGACAAGTCCTGCTCAAAGGGACATAACTCATCACACACAGAATTCTGCCAAGCCATTTTACAGAATTTTAGATAGGACATAGATTCACAACTTCTATGTTCTAAACTTTATCAAATCATTTCTTTAAGAACCTACAATCAACCTCAAAAATTCCTGCAACCAGAAATTTACTGCATCTTCTCAAAACATTATCATTTTTAATTAATTTAAATTCATCAATTACACAATAAATAAAATACAAAAAAATGGTAGATATTACAATATATATGGAAGACAACTCATCCTTATCTGATATTCATTTAAGCCCTATAAAAGGAAGGTCTATAAGGTGGCATAAAAGTCTCTAATGAAGTTGAGAGGGTCATCATTTGCTATGTCATAAAAGAATGGATGCATGTTGTAGTGAATATTTTTGAACTCATAATTTCAAGCTGCTTCTCCGAGTCTTATACAAGAAGTGGTTGTGCTAATGATTAGTTTTGCATATTCTTTCATTGTGGGTCGTGGAATTGCCATGTTGTTATTCACTTGGTCTCTTTTTAATTCCTCCCCACAGTGATGTTCAATCTCAGGCAAGTTGTTGATTTCCTCTAGGATTGTTGTATTGTCTCCTTCTAATTCAAATTGTATCTCAAGACATAGTTGTTCAAAATCGGGGAGTGTGGTCCTCACGTGTCTACTTATTTTGTGAATGTTGTTGATGAAAGGGCAAGCTCCTAATATTGAGATTGTCTACCTTGCATACACAAACACAAAAAGCAAGGTTAATAAAGGAAATAAATAAAATAATATTTTTATTTTTATTATTATTTATTTTTTAACTCAGTGGTGCAAATAAAGAAATTAAAACAATATTAATAAAAATAAAGAAATAGTAGAACAAATGCAAATAAAAATGGCAAAGAAATTTAGTAAACAAAAGCAATCAACAATTTAATTTTAGCTACAAGATAGAATAGGCTAGAAGAAGGAATAAAATAAAAATAAAAAATTGAAAGTAAAGGAAAAAATAAGTAGCAAAAGCTAAAATTTCAAATACTAAAACTAAAAGAAACAGCAGCTTAAAACAACCATAAAAATTTGACACAGTAGCAACCAAATAAAACACAGTAATAAAACTTGACAAAATTGTAACAAAAACTAAAAGTAACAAAAAATTAAAATAAGCATAAAAATAACGAAATTACTAAAAATAACAAAAATCATAAAACCAAAAAAAAAAATCAATTGCACTAAAAATTATGCCTAAAGCCTTCCTCAGCAATGGCGCAAAAAACTTGACCGTCCTAAACTTGATAGGGTTACAATTATACTCGTAAGTGTATGATGTTATTGTAGCTTTAATGATGAGGACATCCAAGGTCGTTTTCTATCTTAGAAGGCTTGATCGGTATAAATGCAATTGTAGTATGTCATGTTTAAAAATGATTAAAATAAAAAGAAAATAAAAATCTTAAACATCCTAATCAATGATTTGTGATTTGTTGCGAGAAAATTAAAGAGAGCTTGTGAGCAATTAAGCAAAGAAAAGAGATTGTAAAGAAAAGCGTCAAAGAAGTCATTGTCCTAAGGGGGAGGGAAAGAGTGAGCAATTGATTGTGCAAGCAAAGTGAGTGGCAAAGAAGAGAAAATAAAAAAACAAAAACAAAAATAAAAATGGCATAAAAACAATTAGCAATTTTAGGGATTTTAATGAAATATGTGAATGGAATCTAGAGTCTTTAACTTCCTTAATTAGGTTCAACATATAAGTATTTTATATCTAACAACCAAGAGTTTAATCTAAGATATCAAATTTTAGATAACCCTAATTTGAATTAAGACGACGTTCCCAATTTACTGACTTTAAATAATTTATTGGTTTCTTTCTAGATTTATATTTATACCCTAGGTCTTCTTAGATAAAAATCTGTATATTAATGTTCGTTATGCACTTATAATTTGGATTAAGCAAAAACTAATAAATTAATTAAATTTAAGACATCAAGATATAAACTCTAACATGCATCACCTAATTAATTTCATTAAATCCCCTAGAAAGTGAGATTTAGTTCATGATAGAATCAATAACTATAAACACGTTCATCAATTTAATTATAATTATCATGATCAAATAAATATAATTAGATAAATAAAAGAGTTTAGGGGAAAAGAAATCTTATACAAAAGTAGATATATTCCAAATTGATACTCGCAGCCACGATACTCCAATCAGAAATTGATTCCAATGCATAAACAAAATATGAAAATTAAAACTGATAGTTGCAATTACAAAACGAAGAATGGAGATATTACTATATATGATCGCCTAGAATACCTTCAATTCAAAGAGAGAATTACAATAGAAAATATCCTAAGATTAGCTACTGTCTTGGCCTAAAAATGAAAAGAAACATAAAAGCAAATACAAAGAAAAACTACGTTGGAACTCCCTAGAACCGGATGGATAAATAGAATTCTTCCTTCCCTTTTAGCTTCTGTGTTTTTTACTTAATAGGCAAGAAGACATAATCCCCCATTTATCTCCCTTAATCCATTAATTTGTTGGCAAATCAAACTATAATACCTGTTATATTTTCTTTTTATGCATGTTTGTTGAGATGATTGTGGATAGATTAATATTTTTAGAATTTCAGAATCTGTATTCAGGAAGGATCTTGTGAGTCAGTTTTCATGATCTTAAAGGAATAATTTAGAAAAAGTGTAAAATATAAGAGTCGTAGATTCATATTTTATCTTTAAGTCTGTAGAATTGTTTTGTAAAATTTTGTGTGTGTGAGGAGATATGCTTCTTCGACCAGAATTTGTCTAGTTCGCCATTTCCTGCAGAAAGTCTGAAAATGTTTGTTTATTCTGAGATTGTTAGAGGCTGAGTGAGTCAAAAATGTAAACATGAAAAAAATATTCCTTTATGTATTATATAGATGGCTGTAAAATTTCAAGGAGATTGGATAATTGTAGCTAAAGAGAGATCTAAATTAATCAGATCTGCTCGTATAGTACTTAGAGAGTAAAGTCAGGGTAAAATTTAAAAATTCATCATAAATTTTATAGAACTCCTTTTGACCTAAATTTTGGATATGTTGGAATTCTAAGTGTCTATTTTAAGTGACAAAAAGAATGGAGGAGTTTGGATGTCTATAGCTCATTTGCGAGCTGGTTTAGTGCGAGTTGACGATGAAGGTTTTCTAGCTTAGCAGAAATAGGTAGTGCAAGCTGGCTCCTCGATTTCGAGGTGGATAGAGGCTGATCGAGCTGGTAAGTGAAATTAGAGAAGTGAGATTGCTGAAGTAGAAATTGGCGAAGTGAGATTAGCGAAGTGGAATTTGCCGAAGTGGAATTTGGTGAAGTGGGATTGCTGAAGTGGAATTTGGCAAAGTGGAATTGGCGAAGTGGGATTGGCGAAGTGAAAATTTGGAAAAGTGGGCATTAGTGAGGCAGTAGCTTATTTAAAAGAGAAGCAGTAACCATTTTTTTCACGATAACTTCTCCTTTTTTCTTTCTTTCTTCTTCATTTCTTCTTCTATCTCTCTCCAATCTGTTCCATTTGTTTTCTAATGCATTAATACTCAGAATTAATACATTAAATCATTAAATTATCACATTCAAAGGTTTCGATCATCATTTTCAAGCTCAGATCCTTTAAGTAATTTTTAGGGAAATAAGGTGATTTTCTCCAAATTTCATTTTTTTTTAGATTAAGATTTTTGGTAGTTAGAATAGTTATTTATGAGTTATATAGAACCTATTATGAGTATTTAAGACTATTAATTTTGATTAATATGAAAGATATCAGAATTTATGAATTTTTGATGAATAGTGACATGAATAGTAAGTATGTTTTTAATTTTCAGATTTTCTTTAAGAGATGAATTAAATTGATGTTAGGAAACAATAATAGAGACTATAATATGGTTAAAATTATAAGGAACCATATTATATATTATTAATTAAGGAAACCCTAATTGTGTATAATATCTGTCATTTTGTAGAGTTGTTATTAATTTTGTATGTTTGGAGAATTTATTAATGTCAAATGTGAATGTTTGAGAATTCTAGAATTTTTAATTTAATGCAGTTGCAGGATTTTGTGATGATAATTGTATGATATTAAGATATAATTTGATAAAGTGTAAAACATGAAAGTTGTGAGTTTATGTCTTAAATATAATCCTGTAAAATGGTTTGACAAAATTCTATGTTAGTGATGAGTTATGTTTGTTTGAGTAAGACTGGTCTGGTTGAATATTTCTGTAGGAAGTAAGTGTTTGTTTGAATTTACTGGGAATGAATGAGATAGAATTAGCTAAAGGTGTGAACATAAAAAATGTGTCTTTATGTGTAGTGATAATGGATGTAAAATTTCAAAATTTTTGGATAAGTATATCTCAGTGGAGAGTGGATTTTCTCAGGGTTGTTCGGATGGATTCTGAGGCAGTAAGTCTGGGTGAACTTTGGAGAGTCACCAAGGTCTGCGTGTTAGTCTTGGTGATTTGAATTTTTGATATGTTATGCCCCTTCATGTTTATTTTAAGTGGTAAAAAGAATTAGTAAGTTTGGATATTTGTAGCTCATTTGCGAGCTGGTTAAATGTGAGATGTCCAGAAAAAGGTTTTAACTTAGAGAAATTTTGGTGTGGTGAGATAGCCGAATTGGCGAAGAGGATTTGGCGAAAAAGGTTTGGCGAAGAGAGTTTGGCAAAGAAGGTTTGGCGAAGAAGGTTTGGCAAAGAGAGTTTGGTGAAGAGAGTTTGGCGAAGAGGTTTAGCGAAGAGAGTTTAACGAAGAGGTTTGGTGAAGAGAGTTTGGCAAAGAGGTTTGGCGAAGAGGATTTGGCGAAGAGAGTTTGGCGAAGAGGTTTGGCAAAGAGATTTGGCAAAGATGATTTGGCGAAGAAGTTTGGCGAAGAGGTTTGGCGAAGAGGATTTGGTGAAGAGTAAAGGCGAAGAGGAAAGGCGAGGTGGCATTATGCAAAGAGACATTATGCGAAGAGGGAATGTGCGAAGTGGCAGTTTGCGAAGCAAAGTTTAGCGATGAGGCAAAGAGGCGAAGAGGCAAAGAAACAAAGTGGCATATGCGAGGAAGAGTTCGCGAAGAGAGTCTGGCAAGGCAGCATATACGAGGTGGCATACGCGAGCTAGAATAGCGAAGCGGCATTGCTGGATCAGTATGGTGAGCTGGCTTAGGCGAGCTAGCTTTGCCAAGGCTGATTGGCGAGCTGGCAAGCGTGTTTCTGGGGCAGTGGTCTATTTAACCCCAGCAACCCCAGTAGCATTTTCACGAATTTTTCCTTTCTTCTTTCTTCGTGAAATTCAGTCTTTTCTCAGATTAGTTCCATTTTATTTTCTAAGGCATTAATACTCAAATTAATGCATTAGACTTCTAAATTATTCTAAATTAAGGCAAAAATCATCAGATTTGAGTAAGAAATCACAGAAATTTCAGTTTGAAGGAAATAAGATAAATTTTCTTCCTAAGTTATTTTCTTTAGATTTATTTAAGTCTATGGGTTAGGATAATTAATATTGGGTATATAGAATTTATTGCAAGAAACCTGAAATCATTAATGGTAATTAATGTGGGAGAAATCAGAATGTTGAGGCTGTCATAAATAGTAACATGAACAGTAACTCCGAAATTAATTGCAGATTTTCTTTAGGAGATAAATAAAATTATTGTTGGGAATTAAGAATAGAGATTCTAAGATAATTAATTATTAAGAAATCATGATGAATATTATTGATTTGGAGAAAACCCTAATTTTATATATTTGGAGAAATTTCTTAGGAGGAAGAAATCAAATTAATTGAAGAGTTAGAGTTAGAATTTGCTAAAGGAAATTTCAAGAGAAATTATATTAAGGTAAGT
>CANXYC010256368.1:0-46191 GCA_948193065.1 Aleurites moluccanus | reverse complement strand
TTGCGCATCATTCGATATTTAAAGTCAGCTCCAGGAAAGGGGTTATTGTTTGCAAAGAATGGCCACCTTGAGGTGGAAGGTTACACAGACGCAAACTGGGCAAAAAGTGTGACAGACAGAAGATCTACATCAGGATATCTTACATTCATCTAAGGCAACCTTGTCACGTGGAGGAGTAAGAAACAAAAGGTTGTGGCTCGGTCTAATGCTGAAGCATAATTCAGAGGTATAGCAAAAGGATTATGCGAGCTTCTTTGGCTCCGGAAACTATTGACAGAATTCGGTTATCCACCAAGTGTGGGAATGAAGTTATTTTGTGATAATAAAGTAGCTATAAACATCTCCCATAATCCTGTTCAGCATGATAGAACCAAACATGTTGAAATTGACAGACACTTTATTAAAGAGAATTTGGATACAAAGGTAATCCAGTTGCCTTTTATCAGGTTTGAAAACCAACTAGCTGATATATTGACGAAAGCTGTGTCAAGTAGAGATTTTCATTGCTCACTTGTCAAGATGGGTATCAAAGACATTTTTCCACCCACTTGAAGGGGAGTATTGAAGTGAATTGTCTCCTGATTAGACTCCTTTTTATTTAGAAAAGTTATTTCCTTAAATAGGAATTTTTCTCATTGTATACCTCCTAATTAGAGTGTCGTATATCATATATATATATACTGTAATTAATTATACAAAAAAGAACATTTTTTATTTCTCAAATTATAAAAGAAGCTTTTTCTCCACAATATCCACTTCATCTCTAGCTAAGCTTCCCCATGTGCTAAAAATATTGCTCAAGCTATCCCATGTGCTGAAAATATTGCTCATGGATCATCGTTTTGCATACAAGGATTCAAGATGAATAAAGTCCTTAAAAAAATCTCATATATGATGACATAAACTTTTTATTTAAATAAGATATCAAATTTTAGTTTTTGACATTTTAATTAATTAAATAATAAGTTTGAAACGGATGGACAATAATATTTTTATTTTTAGAAATAATAAAATAAGTATGATGTGAAAGATTTGATATCGAAAATGATGAAATTGTATTTTAATGTAGTATTGAAAGTTTAAAATATATAAATACAATATTAGTCAAATAATTTTCTAATTAAAAAATTCTATAACCGGCCTGTAACGCTAGTGCTTCATGTGATTCATTAATTGTTTATATATAGGAACATTCAAGTGGGGTTTCTTTAAAAAATTGGCTTTTGTATAGGAGAGGGACAATTTGTGGACTGTAATTGTAATTATAAAAGAAGGTAACTATTCATGACTGGAATGGCTTGGCTTGTCTTTTCTTGGTTATGTCATCTAGCAAGACAAGTTGTGTGGGATACTACCTCTTCAATGTTCACTTAAATAAAAAAAAGGATGCCAAGATAAGATTTTTGACAATTATATCTGATTATGATGGAATTTGATACTGAAAAATATTAAATGATATGTTCCATTCATAAATTTATTTCATTTAATTAAAAAATTCATGTATTAAATTTTTTTTATTTGAATTAACTATAAATGTTACTTTTTTTGTATTTAAATTTATTAGTTTTAATAAATTTTTACTCTTATAAATTTATAATTTATTTGTAAATTTTATTAACTTTAGTAAAATTTAATCTAAATTTACATAACCAATTTTATATAATTAAAAATGTTAAATTCTAAATAAATTTTTATTTATGTTAAATATAAAAATATGAATCTATAAATGAATTTCATATAATTTTATGACATTTATTTATAGCAAAAAAGCCATTAATATAACTTTCTTTTTAATGGCAAGCAAGCTATTTTTTAAAGTGGAATATTATGCAGTTGGAATCATATAAATTTTATAATATTATTTGACTTCTATATAATTACTATGGCATTAAGAGTAGATAATGAAACCAAAGCAAAGCAATAGCAGAGTTAAAGAAGGATAAAACCACAACATCTCCTTTTTCTCTGTGATTTGTGTTCTAATACTCTGTTACATATATAATATGGGGAGCAACAATGGATCTACAACAGCAGGAAAAGCAATAAGATGCAAAGGTTCTTACCTTCTTATTGTTCTTCACCCTTGATTTTTATAAATTAATTAATAATTCATGTTTATTGCTTATAAATCCTACAGTTCTTAAAATATTACTGATCTTATTTTTACTCTTGAAACAAATTAAATACAGCTGCAATATGCAGAAATCCTGGACAGCCATTGCTGATAGAGGATATTCAAGTTGATCCTCCAAAAGCTTGGGAGGTTCGCATTAGGATCCTCTGCACCTCCCTTTGTCACAGTGATGTTACCTTCTGGGAAAAGAACCTTGTAAGTAATATAGATTATATATAGCTCCTTTCCTTAACTCCTAATTCTGAAAACAGACTCCAATATACATATACATCTCAAAAGAGTTCTTTTATATATGTTAATTAACTTCTATAGGGACCAGTTTCAAACTTTCCAAGAATCTTCGGGCACGAGGCTGCTGGGTAATTCAAACCTTATTTAACCAAATCAAATTCTATCATTTATATTGAATTAAGGGTAAGATAAATTCTTAGGCTTATAGATTTTAAATTTTGGTTTTTTTAAAGGGCTGTTGAGAGTGTTGGAGAGCATGTGGAAGAAGTAAAAGAAGGAGATCTTGTATTGCCAGTGTTTGCTCCAAATTGTGGAGAGTGTAGGGACTGCAAGTCGATCAAAAGCAATATTTGTACCAAATTTAGTGTAAATGCAGGTCAATTTGGGATGCCCAGAGATGGAACAAGTAGATTTAGAGACATGAAAGGGGAGGTTTTGCACCATTTTTTGTCTGTTTCAAGCTTTTCTGAGTATACTGTGGTAGATGTTGCTCATGTAGTTAAAATCAGCCATGACATCCCTGTTGATAAGGCCTGCTTGCTAAGCTGTGGAATTTCAACTGGTGAGTGTTTTTACTCCTCTTCATGTTTATAAACAATTCAAGTTAATTAACTATCTATATATTTAATTGATAATGGCTATGCAAGAATTAAAGAGTTTAGATTATGAAAATGGATTCAACACTTTACATTTGGTACATGAAATCATAATGTAATCCATATAATAATAAGTTAGAATTTGAGATTTTTCAGTTATTAAAATCTCAAAATTTCAACTATGGCATGCTAAATCAAAATTCTTTTTCTTTTTTTATTATTGTTTTAAGAAAAAAGAAACAAACTAACTCATTGCCTCCAATAATCTACCACCGAACTGTTAAATTCTTAGTCTAATTTTAGATTAAGGCAAAAGATGGAAGTTAATCTGTACTAAGTTTTCATCAAAGTGACATGTTTTAGGATCAATCCGATTTTTTATTTTATTACATGTCATATTCTTTATTTCATATTTTTTATATATATCACATTATTTATTTTTTAATATATTTTAGCAGTTAATATTTTATTTATAAATATAAGACACATAAAAAAAATATAAGACGAAAAATAAAACACAATAAAATAGAAGATTTCAACAAATCTCTAATTAATATAATCCATAACTACGTTACACCAAAATATAGAAAATTTATATGGACGTAGTTTACATAAATAGTAGTATTACATATACAATCAATGTATTTGACCAATTCAATAATTAATCAATTAATTATTTTGGTCAATCATTTAGACAGTGATGAGAGAGAAAGATGGCTAAAAATGATAAATTTTCTCATTATTATTTAAATAATAATATGCATCTAATCTAAGTTATTTTGATAAAATCATTGACCTCAATAAAATAAAATAAATAAATAAAAAGATTTCACCACACCTTCATGTGAGGGCAGGTATAGGAGCAGCGTGGAGGGTGGGAGGAGTCGAGGAGGGATCTACTGTGGCTATATTTGGACTGGGAGCTGTTGGACTTGCGGTATTTACGACTTCACTTGGGTTTTTTTAGTAATAATATTTTATTATTACCCCTTTTACAAAAATTCAACTTGCATGCTTTATTTTTTTTTTTTCAATTTTTGGCTAGACTTTCATTTTTTTTAATTAATGCTGAATGACAATTATATTTAACTTATGCATCTTGAAACTAATTCGTACACCCACACGATTTACCATTAAAATTATATTTTAATTAAGTTTTTATACATTGTAAATAATATATAAATATAAAATTATTATAATATTTTATATAAATTATTATATATTCCTAAACCAATTTTCTCACTAATATTTTTAATTTTTAATTTTATATAATATAAAAGTTCATATTATTAATTAATACATCCATTCCAAAATAAATGTTATAATTTTTTTTTTGAAATGTCTCAATTTAATTCTCATTTTCTAATTTAAATTATATTTTATTTTAAGTTGATAATAATACTTTCATTAAAAGTGTTTTGGAAAATATAAAAATTAATTAAGAGATATATAATGTGAGAGAATTAGGAAGATAGATGGAAATTAAAGAAATTAATGAATTAAAATAATAAATGAATTAAAAATGTTAAAATAGATTAAATTTTTTTCTTAATAATCATGTATTTTATAATTAAAATATATATTTTGAAACAGATGGAGTATAATATTCAATAAAAAAAAGAGTTATAGAAGAATATAATAATAATAACAATTGAAACAATATATATATATATATATATATATATATATATATATATATATATATAATTGGGATTAGAGAAGAATTTGCTCATTTAAATGTGTTTGTTGATAAATTAAATTAGATGTGCGATTAATAATTGTTAATTTAGAATAAAAATATTTTTTTTAGTTGATAAAAATTTTAACCGGTAATCATAACTTTTACCTACTATATGATTTTATCAATTTTAAAAAAATAAATTAACAATTAATTTTTAATAATTAAATATCTAAACATAACGCGTATATTTTTAATTGATAATTGAGTTTTATAATTAAGTATTTAAACATTCTCAAAGAATTAAGTATATTTTATTAAATATAAATTTATCTTAAATTAATTTGAATGCGTTTAATAATGAATACAATAAATATTTATTATAAAAAAAGAAATAATTAAGTGCAGTATTATATAATAATATTTATTATTTAATTGATGCACTAGAAAAATTAATAGATGAATTAATATTTAATTGTTTATTATACTGACTTTTCATGAATGATTTATGAGGTTGCGGAAGGAGCAAGGGTACGCGGAGCTTCCAAAATTATTGGGGTGGATTTGAATCCTGAAAAGTTTGAGATAGGTACTTGTTGTCCAACAATTAAAATAAAATATTTACATTGAGTGAAACACCTTAGAGATTCCAAACAAATGTTTGTTTCTTGTTGCAGGAAAAAAGTTTGGCCTTACAGATTTCGTCAACCCTTCAACCTGTGGGGAAAAGCCTGTCTGCGAGGTTGGTATCTGGCCGCCTTTTTTTTTTTTCCAATATTTTTTTTCTTGTTAATAGTAATTCTTTATTTTTTTCATAGGAAGAAAAATAAATTTAAAAATAAAATTTGTGATTCTTAACATCTTAATTTTAATTTTATTATTAAAATAAAATCTGATTGATGTACTTTATTTTATTAATTATATGAAAAAGTTTATTGATATTTGTTTTAATATATGCCTTAATTCATATGGACAAATAAATATAAAGTGAAATTATATTTTCATTTAATTTTTATAATATATATATTTTTTTAATCTATACAGAATAATTTAAATTAGTTACTAAATGCGGAGAAAATCATAAAAAAAACAAGGAAACATTTGGCTTGTCAATTCAAATTACATAATTTATTATTAATTATGGCATGGCATGTTAATTAATGATGAACAGGTGATTAAGGAAATGACAGATGGAGGTGCCG
Source organism: Aleurites moluccanus (assembly GCA_948193065.1). Classification (NCBI taxonomy): domain Eukaryota; kingdom Viridiplantae; phylum Streptophyta; class Magnoliopsida; order Malpighiales; family Euphorbiaceae; genus Aleurites; species Aleurites moluccanus. Next base: position 40,350 of record CANXYC010256368.1, on the reverse strand, counting down.
ATTATTGTTTCGAATGCATTGGCTTGGCCTCATTAATGGCAGATGCTTTCAGAAGCAGCCGAGAGGTTTGATCTTCAACATGCTATCATAATTAGTTGAATATACATTATAATCTAATTAAAAACATTTACATTTAATCCATAAATAAAACTTCTGTTTGGTATATGATTAAATTGTAAATTAAAAATATGAGTATTGGATGTAACAGGGATGGGGCAAAACAATAATACTAGGAGTGGAAATGCATGGATCACCACTGAGTCTTGACCCCTTTGAGATTCTAACAGGCAGAAGTGTTACTGGTGCATTAATTGGAGGACTAAAACCCAAATCTGATATTCACTTTTTAGCCAAGAAATATCAAGACAAGGTATATAAATGATTAAACAGTTAATTATTTTTATATAATTAAAAATATATTACATTAAGGCTCTATTTGATTTAGCTGTTCGTAATAGCTATTAGTTGGTAGCTGATTATTACAAGTATTTAGTAAAATTATTATTAGTCTTTAACGGTTACTGTGTTAATGATTATTAAAAATAAATTTTAATATTTATTTTTTATTTAAATATTATTTTTAAATAATAATTTAATCTTTTAAATTAAAAAAGCATAAACATTTAAAAAAAAAATGATTTGAAATTTTTACAAACAATAACTATTTGACTTCCTAATAGTTATTTAACAGTTAATAATTATCAGTAACCAAACGATATGACATAACTATTGATAATAAAAAAGCTAACGGCTGTATCAAAAAATTTTACTAAACATTCGTTAATTCTTTTAAGTAATAATTTAATTTAATGTTTGTTTGGTTTCGCTTTGACAGGAGCTTAATTTGGAACAGTTCATAACACATGAAGTGAGCTTCAATGATATTAACAAAGCCTTTGAATTGCTTCTGCAAGGCAAGAGTCTGAGATGCATAATATGGATGGATAAGTAGGCTGATGAAGTAATTATCTTACTTTCTTTTATGGAGTTTATAATAATGGCAGCAAAGAGAGTTCGTAATAAAAATTATCTTTTTAGAATAATTTTTTGAATATATATAGCAACTAGTCGAAAACTTAAAGATATATAATATTATTCTAAAAATAAATAAGTTTAAAATTGTTATTTAATTTTTATAAATAATTTGTATTGTTTTAATTGATTTTTAAATCAGTCTCCTTCAATATTTTTATATTAATTTTATCATAATATAAAAATTTAAATTATTAATCATGAAATATAATAAAATAAGAAATATGAGAAAATATATATAAAAATAAAAGAAATTAATTAAAATGTATCAAAAATATTATAGTACTTATTTATTTATTTCTCTTACAATATTATTTTTATTTTTTACTTAATATATTTATTTAAATAGTTATTATATGTAAAAGATTAACAATTAAAAAAACTTAAATTTTTCATATTAAATATCCTATTAATTACTTAATATTTATTTTTAATAATTATTTAAATAATTAAAATTATATAAATATTTCAAAACAAGTATCCAAGCAAGATATATTAGTTATCGGAAACGCCATAACCCAAGAAAATAAGAGCTTTGCAAAGAGTAGAGAGTAAGCCAATTTTATTTAGATGTAGGGCATGTTTCATTTAGCGATCTCAATTAACAATACTAATTACATATTGTAATTACTTAATTAATTTTATTATGGTACATAATTTTGGCTCTCATACATATATAAATAATAATCGCTCATGCTATATAAACATGTCTCATTTTATAGGAGGCTATAAATTAAAATCTTAATAGCTTATTAAAAAACAAAAAATTATTAATAAAAGTTTGATAAATTGAAAAAGAAAACTTTAATCAAATATCTAGTGCATATAAGAAATTTTATGGGAGAGGTGATAAGGTTTAAACTTTAATACTATATTAAATTTTATAAATTCGAACAATTATGTGTTCATAAATAAATAAATAATATATTTATATAAAATTTATTGATTTATTTTAAATTCATGATTTGATCACTTATAAAATCTTCATATTTACACTATTCATTTTTCAATAATAGTACTACACCTATCACTTTTCATATTTTTATATAATTATTAGATAAATTTAAAATTATAAATGCAACATAAGAATAGAAAAAAATAATACATATAAATTTAACATGATTTATCTATAGGATAATTTTCTAAATTAATATATTATAATTTTTAAATAGATAAAATTACATACTCTCATAATATTTTCACTTGTTAAAAAGACATTCTATCTATATAGAATAAAACTCATCATACACCAGATATCATTGGGTTAAAACTCTCTTCAACTATAATAGCCAATTATAGACTTGAATAATAATTAAAGAACTCATCTTATAATATTTTTATTTATATTGTTACTCACTATAAATCCTAACTCAATAAAAATCTATTTCGACATAAAAATAGTATTAAAATAAGAATTATACTTCACAAAAAAAAAAAAAAAAATTGACTCAATTGAAAAATATTTTTCACACATAAAATAAATAAATAAAAATTTCTTTTAAGTCGAATTAGAATTTTGAGTTATAATCCCAACAATAATGATTCAGCCAATTGTTTCTGGCAGAAACAAAAAGCCAACTTAGTAAATCTCTCAAAAGTTCTAAAGGAATTTGCTTCTTGTGGTCCTAATAAGAAATATGCCCAACTCTTGATGAACTCACAGACTTGGACCCCTCCAGATCATTTTTGTAAAGCAAATAGTGATGCAGCTTTCTGGTTGTACAATGGAATAGCAGGTGTAGGGATTTTGATAAGGGATAGCTAAGGCAGACTTCTTGGTGGGAAAGCTTTTTGTCATAAATGTGCAATTAGTTTACAAGCAAAAGCTCTTGAGTTTTTGATAGCAATTACATAATCAAAATCCATGGGATTGAAGAGAAAATTTTTTGAAACTGATGCTAGATTAGTTGTTCAAGCTGTTTCACATAGAAATATAAAGTATTGAGAGAGTGAAGTTATTATCACTGTAATTGTAAAGGAACTTTCTTTTTTTGATAATGCTAGCATCAAGTTTGCCCCCAGATCTGCAAATAAAGCAGCAGATTGGATAGCTAAGAAGAGCTGTATTAATTGTTGTCCTCTGGATTAGTTTAATAATCCACCTCCACAATTGGACATGATTCTGTATAATGGGGCTTCAGGCCTTCGTTGATCAATGACAATATCTTTCATTTCTCAAAAAAAAAAAAAAAAAGGCCCAGCAAGTAAGCTCTCGAGGAAATAATCATCTTTCATTCATATATTTTCTTATCATTGCTCCAATTGCAATGTGCAATAACTACTAGGATCTAGAATAACCAAATGGTATTATGGACAATTTCACATAACACATAAGACCATAATAACTTGGAGACCGTTAATCTCATTTGGGAAACCAAATAGAGATTTCTATGTCAGGCCCAATTCTGGGGCACGTTATGATGCAACCAGCACCGCAAGTTCTAAAAAGGAATTTTATAAAAATATCGAAAAAAATTTATTTATAGTATTGTAAAAATATTTTTTCAAAAATATTATATATTTTTTAAAAAATACCATATATATAAAAAATATATTAAGTATATATATGATAAAAATGAAAAAAAAAAAGAAAGCATAAAAATTAAAAAAACTATATATTTATGTAACTTTTCCTTCTAAAAAAAGAAACACATGATGGAACTAAGGATATAATTATTTGAATACATTTTTATACGAATAGTTTTTCTCTAAAATTACCCTGCGGTGGCTCTCACCAAACCCAAAATTGAAACGTGGCTCAAAAATCACAAGGCGTTGACTCATATTTTCAGCGCAAAATTTTTACTTCCGCAGTAAAAGAGTAAAACCTTGTATGTCTTAACCTAATCCAGAAGCTCCTGTTTTCCTCATCCACCATTATTCCTTCAGTAACAGCAACAACCATTTCGTTTTTTTTTTCCAGCAATGGCGGAAGCTGCAACGACTGAAACTCCATCCCTATCTGAGGTACCGTTTCTGTCTCATCCTCACCTGGAAAATGCTACTTTTTCTATTGCATCGAGTCAGTTGATTGCTGCTAAAGCTAGATCTATGCCGCTTTTCTGATTTATTTGCTTTTATTCTTTTTGGATCTTCGATTATTTGTTTTATTGAGATCGATTTTAATTGCTATTCAAATTTTATCGGCGCAATTAGGCTTTTTAAGGATTAAATTGACTTTTTTTTTAGTTTTGTTTTTGTTCTAAATTAGCTCTATGATTTTTCTCTAGCAATTTGTCCATTATATATAATGTAATTTGTTTTATTCCTTCAAAGAAAAAAAAAAAGATAGATGAAAGGAAGTATTGTAGTTCTTGGTAGCTGAACTGTAGAGATTTTGGTTAAAAAAAATACTCAGTAGAGATACAATGGCTTTTGCTCCATCCTGTTAAGTGAAGTGGAACTTTGTGAGAATTAGTCATGCTTCACCAAATTAGTAACCTGAGCATGTTAGTATTTCCTTTCACTTTATTGAATTCTTGAAGTTGGGAGCTCAATCGCTTACCAAGTCAAGCTCCAGCAATGCTTGGCCCTGTTTGATGTTCAATAACCTTTCCAAGAAACTTGAAAATCAAATGTTTATGGTACCACTGCAAAGCATTGAGGGGTGGGGGTTGAGGGAGAGCACATTTTTATGTGTTATGTCATGTGAACTCCACTGAGTTGCTTGAGTATGCTTCACTAAAGAATAAAGATACTAAATATGAATAGGATTTCATCAAATAATGATTGCTTAACTTCTTCTTTTTTTTTTTTTATTCTTAATGTGCTGTAAGGCTCATTGCTTGAGCTCAGTAACATAAAAATCCGAATAAGCTTTAGCAATTTGGAGACTGTCTAGTTAAGTTTCTCTTTCACCAATGTAAATATCCTCTTGCCTGTCTTGTTTATAATGGTTGGTACCTTCTGGACATGATGAGTGTTCAGACCTTTGGGACATTACTATTTAGCATGCTCAACATTTGTTTTATTCTTTTAAATGCAGCATTATTTGTTGAAGGAGAAAGAGGAGAAGCCAGAGGTAGGTTCAAAGCCTGTGGAAGTAATGGAAGATGTGAAACCGGAAACTGCTATATCTGTTGATGTTTCTGCAGAGAAAGCTGAGGAAGCACCGGAAGAAGCTGTTGAAGAAAAACAAGAAGATACTGCTAGTGCTGCTGCTGAAGAAAGCATAGAAACTAATCCTCCTACTGAAAACAGCAGCGAAGATGCTCCTGCTGTTGATACAGAAAGCACTGAAACTACAGAAGTGAAAAACTCAGATGAACAAGAAGCTGCTGATGAGACACCAGAGATAAAGGTATTTCCATTTTATCTGGAAGCTTTGCTTTCAAATGGCCTAATTGCATTTTATATATGCTACTTCCATTTGGATTCTCACTTGGTTGGGATTGCCTTGCTGTTATCCAGCTGGAGACGGCACCAGCTGATTTCCGTTTCCCAACTACAAATCAGACTAGGCACTGCTTTACCCGATATATCGAGTATCATCGGTAAGAAAAACTTATTTATTATTTAGTTCTTCTTTTTAGTGTATTGTGTATTTCAAAGATGTAACACTTATTCTTATCATCTTCTCCAGTTGTGTAGCTGCCAAGGGGGAAGGGGCTCCAGAGTGCGACAAATTTTCCAAATATTATCGTTCTCTTTGCCCTGGTGAATGGGTATGTATTTTGGAGGTTTTTGATATCTTAAGGAGTATGATATTTGTTAATTGAGGATTGGACAAGCTTCTTCCTTTTTTATTCTTTTAATTTTTAAAAGGTCATTCAGCGCTTTTTCTTATTTGATAAAGCAAACCTGTTAAGAAAAGGGATACTGACATCACAATCATCAAGTTATAGAACTAAATCTTTTTTCTTTTTTAAGTTATGGTTGGGTTGCTACTGCTCCTAACAAGAAAATATTGAAGTATGGCCTAAGAGAGAGAAACATGTATAGATGGTAAGATTCTCATAGATTATCTTTGCTAGTTTTGAGTGTGAGAGAGAGAGAGAGAGAGAGAGAGAGCACATGTATAGACAGTAAGATTCTCATAGATTATCTTTGCTAGTTTTGAGAGAGAGAGTGCACATGTGTAGATAGTAAGATTCTTATATATTATCTTTGCTAGTTTTGAGAGCTCATAGAAGTTGCTTTCCAAATGGTTGGCTGTAATGGATTTTGCATTTTGATATTGCTAAGAGCTGGGAAAAATTATTGTGCACAATTATTTTCTTCTGTAGTATGTGAAGTATCAATGGCATAGGACTTCTGGTTCTGACTGCCAATAATAATAGCTACATTATAATTTGTGTACGTTTGAGATGATAGAACAAGATGAATTTTATTTTTGGAGGCTAGATGAATTTGATGATCTATCATGGTTTTCTTGAAAGAACTTTTAAATGCTTAATTCAATGAGAATTAAAAAGAAAAAGGAAAATTTTGTAACTCTTCTCAACTCTTTTACTTTGTAGTATTTGTTAGTTTAAACCTCTCATTTTCACATTAGCCTGCAGTTTGTGTGACTTTACAATCAATTGCATCTGTTTGTGTGACTTTACAATCAATTGCATCTTACTGCTGCCTCCTGTGCCAACCAGTGAGTTGATTTTGTGCGGCATAAATGAATCTGATCTCTTATCAAACACATTGCTTGTTTTTATCAAGACCTGTACGCTCAGTTGAACCATAAAAGAGTTTCTTTATTTGAGCAGTTTTAATATTGCTCCTCTATCCACTATCAGATTAAAAAACCTTAACTATTTTGTTTAGACTTCCCAGCCCCTGCATGTGATGCTCCATCCACCTCTATTGTTTGCAAGTATCTCCACTAACAAGGCAGGGTTCGGCTTTTCTTCTCTTTACCTTGTTGATTCGTTCATTAAAATGTAGGCACTTCATGAATAGCCTTTTCTGCTGGGATTTATTTAGTTGCCTATCATTAGCAACTATAAGCTTCTCTCTTATGCTCTGTATGCTAAGACTGATCATATTACTGACTTGTGTATTGTTTTGAGATGATTACTTCGGTTTATATGTTCCAAAACCATGAGCTGTGATCATTGCCACTGCTGTGATATTAATTTTATGATGCTGGGTTGTTCATTGTTATATTTTTGGTTTTCTGGCTTGCTTGTGTGTTATTTGAGCTAATTTTTTGTTTTGTTTATGGATATCAGATAGATAGATGGAATGAGCAAAGGGAGAATGGAACCTTTCCAGGCCCCCTGTAGATGGTCCCTGTTTGAAGACCCGTGTGCTGTTCACCACCAAATGAATTTCTTTGATAAGTTTATTCTTAGGGAATGCCCTATTTGATCAGTGAGTTAATAAGAAATTTTGGTTTGTCCATTAGAACTATACCCTGTCTGACTACAGAGAATGTTGCTCCTTAGACAGTTGTCGCTTATCATCTTTGAGATGAAGCTTCTTTCTTCATCATTTTGACTGTCCTTTAATGATTATAGATTATTGGTTTTTAACCTCAAGGGTATTACTTCACATAATAAAGTTATACTGCTCCTTGATTACCCTGATGAAATTGTTGCATTCTTGCAATCAAGAGTAGGTATTGACAATGTTATTGTTTGGTTTTGATTATCCAACCTAGTTTGAGAATATAAAATATGTTGATCCAACCTTCATGCTTGCTGTTGTTCCGGATAACACCATCTATTATAAACTTCTTATTTGTGTGGTAGGAGAATTGTTGTCATTACTACCTCTGGATTTATGTCTTTTCGTCATGGCTTCAGGGGGTGGGGCGTGAAATTTTATTTAATGTTGTAACTTGTGACCCCATGTGAACGAGATAGCCCAAGAAACAGATACATCAATTATTACGAGTCTTCCGTTACTGTTAGCCTAGAAACAGAGGAAGGATTTAAGAGTTGATTTGAAAGACCTAAGCTGAATAGTTATGTTGATGTAAAATTTATTTGAAAACTTGATACAAATTTGGTTTATGAATTTATCTTCAAAGTAAGAGTTGGTGTAATTAGATAGAGATTATAAGAAGATGCTAATTCACTTTCATGATTAGATCTCGCAGAACATGAACAACCCAATATAGGATTCTGCCGATTAAGCATAACCAGATTGTTCCATTCATTCGCTTTGAACGTGTTCAGTATTCATGATGCTCTTACCTATTCGGCCTCCTTGAATATATAACTGGAAAAAAAGAGGGACTATACTGTTCATATCACACTGTATGGCATAACATAACCACTCGCTGCTTAATTCAACCTAACCCCCGGTCTTAAATCATCAGCATCAACATATATCGCAGGTTTGACAAACAAATTGCCTCTACACAGGCCAAAAATATCAGTGTAAATCACAGCAACAAATTATTCTGCTTCATCACCCTAACGAACTGTCACAAGCACATATAACATTGCAACACGAGACTAAAATATGTAGTATTAAGGAAGTATTTGGTTATAAATGAGATTTTGAGAAACAGATCGTCATTTCAAAATAAACTGACATGTTTAGCTTAATTTTTTTTTGTTTTTAAGTTTCAAAACACCATTTTGATATCCATTTTGATATCCATTTTAAGAACATCCAAACACCTTCCATTTTAAGAACATCCAAACACCCTCTAAGATAGCCTAAGAACAAGATCTCACATGTAGGGTTACATTTAGCTTGCCCTTCCTAACATATCCTCTAACTTGTCTGGACAGTATCTGGTAAACTTATATCAGAAACATATCAAATGCATTAAGTGCAAAAACATAACATTTATAACGAACCTAAATTTTTAATGAACATTAGGTTGTTCGGGGTTCAGTAGCAACATTCCACTGTACCAAAACGACAATCCCCAACTTAAATACACTACCAGAAGTCTATCCGTATTGATAATCCACTTAGACATAGGAAATGAGAAATGAGAAAACATATTAAAATCCTAATACAAACATATCCCACTACCCAATCACTAACAATCAGCTGGCCTCGAAGCAAGTTGCACTTTTAAGCCCTCTCACCACGGATTCTCCGAGCAAGCTGAATGTCCTTGGGCATTATGGTAACACGCTTGGCATGGATGGCACAGAGGTTAGTATCCTCAAACAACCCAACAAGGTATGCTTCTGCTGCCTCTTGCAAGGCCAAAACCGCATGGCTCTGGAATCGCAAATCAGTCTGCATCCAGAAAACAATGTTGCAGTCATCAGCAAAAATCTCAAATCTACTACCAATAACATCAGTACAGAAATATCAAGTATACAAGTGCTCTAAATTAACAAAGCATGTTTTATTCCTGCAATCCATGCAAATCACATTGTGAATAAAACTACAGTACCTTGAAATCCTGAGCAATTTCACGAACAAGCCTCTGGAATGGGAGTTTCCTGATAAGGAGTTCAGTACTCTTTTGGTACTTGCGGATTTCACTGAAATTCCATGTTTAACATAAAGAGTCAGATTCAATAATTTCAAACAATAGCAAACCTCTTAACAGAACTAGTTATTTGCACAAGTAGAATTGGTTTTCAACAACATACCGAAGTGCAACAGTTCCAGGCCGGTATCTGTGGGGCTTCTTCACCCCTCCAGTGGTTGGGGCTGACTTGCGAGCAGCCTATGAACAAAGCATCCGCAACAAAATTTTGCTTCAGAATACAAAACTACCACTCAAATATTCTAATGCTATAAAATTAAAGAAATAAGATAGGGGTTTACCTTGGTGGCCAGCTGCTTCCTTGGAGCCTTGCCGCCAGTGGACTTCCGAGCAGTTTGCTTGGTACGTGCCATCTATAATATTATAATTGCATTAACATTGTCAGCAAACATTCATATTTTTTTAAAAAATTCATTAAATACGTTTAAGATAATATTATCCCAAACAAATTCCCCACAACGGGCCTTGCTTTAGGTCTCAGAAACTCAAGTTGACCAGGGCAAAATAATAGAGGTTTCAAAGGCCAAACACCGCTGTTTAGCTCAGATACAAATGGTAAATCCAAGGGTATATGATATACTAGTCCTAATATCCGCATAAACATGCTCTGCCGGCAAGAAACAACACAGCATCGGCAAACTCAAAACCCTTACCAAATAGCTAAAAGAAAAACCTCAAAACTCAACAAGGGTGAGCAGGTCAGAGATCAACTCAACGCACACAGGCTAGATCTAAGGTCCGTCGGACGAACACAAATACAAAAAAGGAAAAACTCCTAAAAACCATGTTGCTCTCTCGAGATTTTGCACTAGGGTTTGTTATGCAGAATTTGACCAAATAAATTACAACTTGAAACCTTTCATTATTAATTAACGAAATTAAAACCTAAAGATAACAATTAATATAACAAAATTATCATCGAAATGATAAAAATAAAAGGAGAGAGAGAGAGAGAGAGAGAGAGAGAGAGCCCTAATTTTGAAACCTTATAATTGGAAGAAGGAAGAAGAGACATTCGTACCTTGAAAAACCAGAAAGAATCTTCGAATCTCCAAAACGGAAGTTTGATGTCTACAGTCAGTTTTGACAATTTCTGGCTTGTATTTATATGGGCAACCCATGGACGTAACACGAACTAACTAACGGACGGCCTCGATTGGCTCTTACTGTGCTTTATCTATACGGAATCGGACGGTTATGAGTCCGTTTTGTTGTGTTTTCTCTTGCGTAAGTGAACGGCTAAGATGCTCATTTTGGAGGTCGTATCGGATTAATGATTCATCTCGATACCCTATTTTGTTCATTCAAATGTATATTTGAAAACGAGTCAAGTCGATGGTATTCGATTTGTTTTATAAATAGTTAAATTTAAGTCTTAATTTTTTATAATTGAGCCCATTTTTTCGTTTTTTCTTTAACATTCCATAAATAAATAAATTTAAATTTAAATTAAATTAAATTTGAAATTAAATTTATAAACAATTCATGTGAACATACTCACAGATAACTTAATAATAATAATTATTATTATTATTATTATTAATTAACAATTTTGATACTTCAAAAAAAAAATATTTTAACACTCTTATAATTTTGGATTAAGAAAGTTATTGTGTATTTTTATTTAATAGTTCTTCATGTATCATATTTTAAAAATTTTTAAAAATTATAATTTAATAGTACTGAATATAATAAATCTAATAATATATTTTTATATTAAACAAAAATTAAATGAATAGAAAAAAATATATTATAAATACGTTAAATTTAAATCGTAATATTTGATATATAAAATTTGTATCCATTTTATTTTTGTTTAGTATAAAAAAATATATTATTGGATTCATTATATCAAACGCTGTCAAATAATAATTTTTAAAAATTTTTATAAAAATTTTTAAATCCTTAAAATGTGACGCATTAAGAGCTACTATGTAAAAATACATAACAGCCCCCCTCAATCCTATAATTTTTTTGATAATTTAACTTGATTAAAATACTCATACTTTTAATTTTATTATATATACACTTTAAAAATTATAAAAGTGAAACAAATTATATTTTTAATTTTTAATAAAAATTACATAAAATTTATTATTATATTTTAATAATAAAATATAATGCAAATTCAATCCATAAATTATATGTATTTTAATTATTGGATTATTTAAATAGTATAAATATATAAATTATATAAATAAATAGTTTAATAATATTATATAATTATTCTTTTCCAAAAATATTATTTTATTATATTCTTAGAAAAATTGATAATTCTTAAATGAATATTATATAATTATAAAATTTTAATAATATTATATAATTTAATAATAATTTAATTTTTATAAATTTAATTTTTATTAATTAATATTTTTTATATACATGTAATGCTTAAATTTATGATTTTAAATTTTTTATTTTTATTAATAAATTATTAATGAGTTTTAAAATGAGTATAATTTAAATTTAAATCAAATTTAATTATTATTTATTAACGAATCGAATTCAATTTTAATCTATAATTAATTTTTAATGAGTTAAATTTAAATTTATCTAATAATTAAATGACTTAAATTTCGACATAATTTTTAAACTTGAGTCAAGCTTGAGTTTGAATTTTAGCTTAGAAAAAAATATCAAGTTAAGCATGAGTTGATTAAAGTCCTATTCAAATTACCGCTTTGGACCAGAACGACGCCGTATTAGTCGGACTTGCATTTTTTGTAATTTAAATGTATATTTATTTATTTATATATTAAGATAAAAATATAGAAAATTATATCTAAAAAATAAGGCGTCTTTTCTTCTTCTTCAAAATTCTGACCCCCAAAACACAAAGCAAACGGAGGGAAAGAATGTGAACTGAAACAGGGTCATGGGTTTGCGGTGTTATTTTGGCGGGACGACCTTACAAACCCTAAGAATGGTTGTAATTCCTTCACTTTTTTCTTCATGCTTCATTTTTACAAACCAAATTTCCAAAATAGCCCTAAATTCCCTTTCTCGCCGATATAATAATTATTATTATATAAAGAGAGCTCCATTTATACTTCTAACCAGAGCGCTATCAGTAACAGCTGTAAAGGCAGCTCATCCCAGAGAGCTTAGATGACAATGTTGGTGAGCGAATTTGCCCTCTCTGTAATTTTGTTTTTCTGATTTTCTTTCATTTTTGTTGTTGGGGTTTTGATTTTTGGGGATTTTAGTGGTGAAGCCTCAATGGAAGGCGGTGATAGATTTCAAGTGGATAAGGGATAATAAGGATGCGGTAGCTTTGAACTTGAAGAGTAGGAAATCCAATGCTAATTTGGAACTTGTGCTTGAGCTCTATGAGAAAATGGTAGCCGTTCAAAAGGTCAGATTATTTACCCATTTTAAACATTTCTATTTTGAAGTGATAATTATAAATTTTGCTTGAATTGTTTTCTAATAATTTGGCTCCTGTGAAGACATCCTCGTTGAAAAATTTGGCCTTTTTTTATGTGAAACATAATTGCCCTATCAACTAGTGGACTGCTTGCAGCTGCTTCTTGTACTTGTTTGGCAAGTGCTTGCTTTTTTATGTGTTTATGTTCCAGTGATGCTTCTTCTTGTGAGCTCTTAAAAAGTGGTAGTAATTTTGAGCAGCTTCCAAAATTTTTAGTCACACAATTTTGTCAATAATGAAAAAAAAAAGGTTTTCCATTTTAACTACTGTGTATTGCACCAATGGGCTCTAGAGTAAGAAGGCGTGTTATTTGACTTGAAAGTAAAGAGAAAAATTTATTTGTGAAATGGAAAAAATTTTAACATGATAAAAACTTAGTTTGCGTCTCAGCTTTATCTAATTGTCACTTCCAGATAGCAGGAAGTTGAATTGCTTCGTGGGGAAAGGAATGCTATCGCAAACAAGATGAAAGGAAATCTCGAGCCATCAGAGCGTCAAAAACTCATAGAAGAAGGTACAGTTGGCATGATTTATTATGCCTTTTATCATTCTTTTGGTTGTTGACAGCATAATGATTTTCTTAATGTGCTTTTTACATAATGCTCTTTTCTTCCTGTTTTCAGGAAAGAATCTGAAGGAAGGACTTTTGACTCTGGAAGAAGACCTACTTAAACTCACAGATGAGCTTCAGCAGGAAGCACAATGTATACCCAACATGACTCATCCAGATGTTCCAATTGGAGGGGAAGATTGTTCAACAGTGAGAAAGATGGTATATTATTCTTTGGACTGGTTCATCAAATTTCATATTTCTGTTCTTTTTAGTCAAGTTTGTGCATGTGATTTATTACAACTTCTTTACATTTTCTATATGCTTTAGGTGGGTAGTCCACATGAATTTAGCTTCCCTGTTAAGGACCACCTTCAGCTTGGTAAAGAGCTAGATCTCTTTGATTTTGATGCAGCTGCAGAGGTACTCACTCTGTTTACCCTAAGGTATTAAAGCATTTCCTATAGGCATTTACTGGACCTTCAATAGTTGTCACATACTGATAGCCACAAATTGTGTCCTTATTATTAGCAAGTTGGTTGTAAGTGCCATATTCTTGGCTCAAATGGAATATGAGTTTACTGTAAATCGGTGAAAAATAAAGTAACTGAATTTAGCTGCCCAAGATCTGGCTTTTAATTATGTTGATCACTGCAGTACTATTCTCATGCAAGATTTTGTCAGTTTATTTGGGATCAAACTTCAATAAATTTTATAGGTTTCAGCTGCAAGGGCTTCAATGCGATGAGTGAAACTGGGAGAACTTAGTATTTTTGTTTGCTTTTGCACGTCAGTGGGTCAAAATTCTACTATCTGAAGAATGAAGCAGTTATGCTAGAAATGGACCTCATCAATTGGACTCTCTCTGAAGTCACGAAAAGGGGATTTACACCTCTAACAACCCTGGAACTTGTGAGATCCTCTGTTGTTGAAAAATGTGGTTTCCTGCCTCGTGGAGATAACACTCAGGTATACCTTTTAGTTTTTAATTTTTTTACTATATTTTTTGTACTTGTCATGGATGGCAATCATGAAGCTGGTGACAATGCTATATTTAAACATTTTGGCAATAAACTAGAAGCTTTGTTGGCATGGATGGTGATTTCCCAGGTTGATCAATAGATTAGACCTCACTGCTGGAATGAATCTTTTAGACCTCATGCTCAAGGGACTTGGTATGGTGCTGAAGAGCAGCCAATCAACAGACAGCTCCCAAGTCTTTTTAGCATTGGGTTTTTTAGATTCTTTGCAGTATAATGATTTGGTAATACCTAACAGGTTTACTCTGTTGAGGGTAGTGATCAGTGCCTGATTGGCACTGCAGAAATTCCTGTGGGAGGAATTCATACGGATTCCATCGTTGCTGAGTCGATATTGCCTTTGAAATATGGGGCATTTTCCCATTGCTTCCGAACAGAGGCAGGTGCTGCAGGCACAGCAACCAGGTATTTATCTGAGCACAATTCATTTCATTATATGAATCTAACTTGTTCAAATAGCTTTCTAATAATTGTCTGTACCTACGATTCATTTCATTATATGAATCTAACTTGTTCAAAGAGTTTTCTAATAATTGTTTGTACCTATGATTCATTTCATTATATGAATCTAACTTGTTCAAAGAGCTTTCTAATAGTTGTCTGTACCTACGATTCATTTCATTATATGAATCTAACTTGTTCAAAGAGCTTTCTAATAATTGTCTATCCCTGCAACCCTGAGATTCTTCATATGTTGGCTTTTGATTTCATTCCAAATGTTTTTATGTGTAGTTTAAATCTTAAATTTCAAACCCTACATTCGTAAGTTGTCATTGTGGTGGGATTCTTGCATTCAAGAACCTCAGATTTAGGGGGTGAATATTCAGACCGAACTGGAATTTTGATAAACCGAATTAACCGAACCAGAATTTTAAAAATCAAACCGAACTGAATTTTGGATCGAACCAAACAGAAATTTTACAAAATTAAGTGACCGAACTGATATATTTCGGTTCGATTATTCAGTTATTTCGATTCTTTTCAGCAAAATAAATATATAATTATTAAAAATATATATGTTTTTAAATATATATATATATATATATATATATTTTTTTTTCAATCAGTTTTGTTATTGTAGATTTTTTGAAGAAAACCGAATCGAATAAACAAATTTCCAAAAATTAACCGAATTAAACCGACCAAATTAAGTTCGGTTCTATTCAGTTTTCGGTTGGTTTGGTTTTTTTCTCACCCCTACTCAGATTGCACATTTCTGGTCATTGTTATCTAGGACCATTATAGATCTAATATCTGAGCGTCTGTCTTAGTTTCCATTACAATATCTCAAGGGTTAATTACTATTTAGTCTTTGAGATTTGACTAAATTAATGAAGTAATCTCTCTATTTTGAAAAATTCACCATTTAGTTCTTGTATTTTGATTTCGTTATATGAAATAGTATTTTCATCCATTTTTTTCAGTTTTTCTGTTAACAAATTAAAATAAAATAAAATGAAATTCTATTCCCAAAATGGCCTCATATTTTCATTCCCTTCTCTTTGTCACTCTCCTTCATTTTTTTCTTTGTTCTTTTTGCATTCTCCACCAAACCCATTGATCTTTACTAAGAAGAAAGGGGCAAAAAGAGATATCCAGGAAAAAAAAAAAAATTAAACAATTGAAGGAAAAAAAAATATTTAGGTAAGTAAAAAATTGTGAGAAAAGCAAAAAATAAAGAAAGAGAAAACAGAGGATATGAAAAAAAATTGTTCTTCCTGTTGTTGTAAAAGCTTAAAGTGTTTGATTGGAGAGAAAGGAATGGGGTTATGAATTTCAAAGGCAAGATTTGATTTGGTTATGACGGTGATGAATATAATTTTGTTTGATGATCCAAAACCGAAGTAAGGAGAAATGGTTTTCAAAGAAGAGCATTAATCTTGATGATTCTTGAATTTTGATTTGGTGTTTGGTAAGAGAAAGTGAAGGAATCTAGTGAGAAAACCATTGATCTGTTTTTTTATTTTGATTGTTTGCATGGTTATGATTATCAAGAGAGTGAGAGAAAGAGAATTGGACAAGATTATAAAATTTAAATGAAAATGAGGGGTATTTTAGTGTTTTTATGGATTTTTAACGGTAAAAATTGACGGAAAGATTATTTTTTATGACAAAATCAAAATACATGAATGAAATAGAGAGTTTCTCAAAATAGAGAGGTTACTTTATTAATTTAGTCAAACCTTAAGGACTGAATAGTAATTAACCCATATACTTAAATTGTCCCTGCATCATAGAAGGCTTTCATGCTGCTTAACACATGCCATCTGTTCAGCTACAGTGGTTTAAACGATGACCTCTGATATTGTTGGAAGTCTTGTCTATGGAGATCTAAATGAAGCTATTTTTAGAACTCTTTGCATGAAATGATGGTAACACGGATTTTCTGGGCAGGGGTCTTTATCGAGTTCACCAATTTAGCAAGGTGGAGATGTTTATTCTGTGCCAACCAGAGGAGAGTGAATCCTACCACGAGGAGCTTATCAAAATAGAAGAAGACATTTTCTCTTTGTTAGGGTTACATTATAAGTAGGTCCCCTGCCACTCTTCATTTATGCGTTTGGCTATTTTGTTTCTTTCGGTGGTAACATTAGATATGGCTGCAGGGGATTTGGGTGCCCCTGCTTATCGCAAATTTGATGTGGAGGCATGGATGCCTGGCTTAGGACGTTATGGTGAGGTATGGAATCTCGTTTCCTACATTTTTCTCTTAGAAATTATATCCTGTCAGCTTAACTGGATTTTGCTTTGTACCAATTTCTGGTTTAATTGTTGTATCCGCAGTTGAGCAATTGTGGAACATTTTAATTCCCTTAACAGTATTTTTCTTTTTAAACAGATATCAAGTGCATCAAATTGTACAGACTATCAAAGTCGCAGACTGGGAATTCGATATCGCCCATCAGAACCAACATCAACAAATCCTAAAAAGGGTATAGGCAACCTTGCTCCTACAAAGTTCATTCACACATTAAATGCAACTGCTTGTACTGTTCCACGAATGATGATATGTTTGTTGGAGAACTACCAACAAGAAGATGGCTGTGTCATTATTCCACCCCCATTGAGGCCATTCATGGACGGGCTGGAGCTTATAGCTCCCAAAATCTCAAAGGATTAGCAGATTATTATATTTGATTTTTAGGGAACATATAGAGTGTCTTTGCTGACAATTTTTTTACATATCAATGCATTTGGCCTCAAGGAGAGAACAATTTAAAGACTGAAAATATCAGTAGGATCAGTATCAACGGTAAAAAATATAAGGATTGTTTTGTTCAGCAGTAAAATGTATTTTTTTTTTTTTTTTTAAGTATTTGCAGAAACAATCTTGGATTGGAATGATCAAGAAGCACCCAGTTGCCTAGACAATTTCACCAATGCTAGACAGCTAATATTATGCTATATGATTATTGAGATTGAGATTGAAACAAATTTTACTGGATTCATTGCCCAATAAACGTCTTGAAACTTGTATCAATTTGGTTGGCTCACTGTCTCCGCCTCTCTTAGTGACATGCGTTTAGTTTGAGAAGCCATTTGGGGAGAGAGATTAAGAACACGGCATCCACAATTTAAAATGTGAGTCGATAAGAAGAGATTGAACAACCTAATTGTGACCTAAGGCTTCAGGTCAGAGTTTACTAGTGTTGTACCTTAGGCGCCTAATTTAGAAATTTGTAATGGCCTTTTTCCTGCCCAAGGTGGTTGACTGGTAATATTCTCCTCCTATGTTTATTATTCTTGTAACCAAAAGTTACGGTTAAGAGTTTGCATCAAACAGCAGCACTAGATTACAAAATGAAGGATGAACCCAGAAAATAAGAAACATAAAAAAGAAACTGCAAGTAGTTCAATTGTTCAAGTTTTGCTGACAAATGGAAAAAGATGAATTAACGCTATTGATGGTAGAAACTATTAAGCCATACATATATGTATATAGCCGAGTAATGATAAGAGGCAGATAAAAGATAATTATCAATCATTATATTACAACATAGTAATTACATGGGTACATGCTTCGCTCTTCGAAGCAATAATTACCGGCTTCGTGCTGGACAAAGCAAAAAATTTTGAAGCTTGCAGACGTACTCTGCTAAAAAAAAAAGCGAGGAATAAGAGCTTTTTAGTCTCTAGAATTGCCGCTGGTTCTTGGAAAATGCTGGCTTCCTCTATAATTTGAGTTTGGTCACATCAATTTTTTTGACAGGGTAGGTGTATGCTTCATAATTGAATTGTTGGCCCAAGCAACTTAATTTGGTGAGAGTTGTTATCAGATCAACCTGAAATAGAATCCGTTACAAAACTACAATAAGGATACAAGAAAGCAATATAGAGATGTGGTAGAGAATCATAGTCCTGGTGCTCAATATTTAGCCAGTTCAATTCAATTTTTACAATCTCAAACTAGGTAGGTTGAGTTAGTTTTTGCTTTCTTCAGAAAATACTGACCTCATAATCTGTCTGAGACACTGTTTCTCGGCTGCGTTGGTACTTCTGAACCCATGGTAAAACTTCTGGATCAGTGGCCAGTAAGGCCTCAGTAGCTGCTTGATCAGGACCTAAGAATGCAGACATAACAGCTAGCTGGCCAACCGTAAAAGGAGAGAACTGAGTTGGATTGGTGAAGAACATTAATATAATAATATGACTTTCTATATAGAGAATGCGAGAAATTCTTTTAGGTGTTATATTTCGGTTGAGACTAAGAAAACTGTTAAAGAATTTACCAACTTGGTCATTTTAAAACCTTCATTCATGCTTCATCATTTTGAATGTCCCATCAATGGGTGCAAGTTCAATTACTTAAATTGCCCTCGAACGATTACAGCATCCTAGAGTTAAACAAAAGACAATCTACAAGAAATTCAAGAAGATAATTTGGACACCACAAACAAAACTAGAGCAGTAGAGTTGGTGCAATTTGGATATGTAAGAGCCTGGTAGGAGGCAAGAAAAGTGAGAAAGCTTTGAAGAGCCAAATCCCACCAACAATGCTTATTTGATGAATTTGACCAATGCAAGTTAGACTATTTTTGGTCAACAAGTCCAGGTAGGAGTAATAAATCATTATTAATTGATTGTGCACTTTGTTTCTAAAAAATCTCAAGCATGATTATAACAAGTTAAAAAACTAACAAATCTTGGTTAATGTCAATGAATGTGAAAAGATGCATTTAATACCTATATTTCAGTTTGGAAGTTGAAGTTTTAGTTCTCTTGAGAGAGGCAAGGATTTTATAAAAACACAACTGCTATGGTGAAGAAGCAGCAGCAAAGAAGATACCTGGCGGGGACCAAAGCCAATAGCTTTAAACTTTTCCTTCATTTCCTGTACAGTTGCTTGCTCCCACTGGGGAACCCTTCCCTCTGGATCTGGCTCTGGAGTGTCTGCCCGTCCAAATTGCTTATCAAACAAGCCCCACTGTTTCAACAAGAATTGCACAAATCATGTACATGTAACTCGATAAGTTTCTTTTGGAATGAACAGACATGTTGTTATTGTTCATTTGGTCTCTGAATATCTCAAATCTTTCAGCTAAATCATTTCTACATTTCAGAAATGTGGGATTATGTGAAGGTGCGTCTCTATTTTGTTATTTTGTAAACGTGACCACTGTTCCTTAACAATCGGCTGAATGAAAGGGTTTTATAAGTGCTCAACTATGTTATTTATCTTGAGGCTGGTAACCAAACTAGAAAGTAAAAAAAAAAAAAAAAAATGGAAGAAAACTAACCTGCCCATTAGAACCGTATGCAGTGTATAACAAGGCCCCTTTCTCTTCATTACCACCACAATTACGGACGGCAGAAGCAAGAAATGTAGACTTAATTGCGCTTTGTGCTACACATAACGGAGACAATCGAGTTAGGGGCAATGCTCTTCTCTGCTGATAACTTGAATCTTTTTTGTTTGCATCTATTAGTTCATGCAAGATGGATATTACATGCAGCATGGTTCAAACTTCTTGATATTTTAATATATATAACCTGCATATTGGATAAGATCCGCAAAGGAGATCGGTCCACCCTTGGAGTATGAATCTATCTCCTTCTTTGCTTCCTCTAACAAATTCAAAGCTGCAGAAAGCCCCTTGTTTTCAGGTCTGCTTATCTCTGAGCTTCATGCAAGAAAAATAAAGAAGAAAATTAAGAAAGCAATTTGCAAGGAAACAAAATAATTCTTCAAATTAAAAAAACAACTGGAAATCCATGAAGCAATAATTATCATTAGTTGGTAGCTCAAAAAAATATAGGCATGTATTTTAGTGCCCTTCGAAATGCTATAAAACCAGCAAGATTTAACATCCCACGTAATCATATTTTTACACCAAGATGCTGCACCACTGAGAATTCTCTATGTTAAATTCCTCAACAGATAATTGTCCTTGAGGCCTTTGTTGACAGTAGGTATGCATACACACCCACGTTATTATAACACAGCTGAAGGGAAATTTCAATTAATGATTGTATGCTAACTCATGTGCATGGTAATGCTCCATATAGTGGATACCTGAATCGTACAGATCCATTTGGACCCCCTGATTTTGAAGCCTACAAACTCGATAAGAAAGAGATCAGTATATTTGTTTCTGATCATAAAGTGAATGACTTCCACAGCATTCTAACAGCTAAGATTTCTTGGTCTGACCTTGTCGTAAGTCATGGCATCATTCAATGCCAGAGTTAGTATGGATGGAATAACTTCAGGTTTTCCCTGAAACAAATATAAACTGGGAGGTGAACATAACAGGGTAAATACGGGTTCTTTGCATAAAAGCAAAGGATAACTAATTTTAATCCAAAATGGCAGTAGTATTTACCTTTAATGCTGTGTAAAGGGTCCCCTTAATACTTGCTGTGGAAAAAGAAAAAAATCCACTCCAATTGAGCAGGCTCTATAGCGTGATTTTTAGCAGGGAAATTGTTTTTAGGAAAAAAAAGAAAAAACAATGAAGAGCTTACTCTGAAAGTCAGAACGTTGTCTTCGCTGGATCAAATCAGCAGCACTAGCCATTTGAACAAATAATCCTGAGCTTGCTATTAATTCCTATGGTGATATCACAAACTAGTAGAAACTCATCATCACAAATTTCCAAATTTTAAAATGCCTAGTTCAAAATTTTCCCTTCTAAATCTAACAATTAATTATATCATGTTGATGTACATGAAAGCAGATTTTCAGAACAATAAGATCAATTAAAGTAAATAAAATGATACATTATCAGAACAATAAAAGAAGGGGATAATTTACTCTTACCAGGCCAATGGTAGCCCCAAAGCATTTCAAAACGTCTCTTCGCCCGAAACCATCCTCATTAGTAAAATCAGTTTCAATTTTAATGCAACGAATGGGACCCTGTTCCCAAAAAACCAAAAGATGATGTATTGTGCTTACGATGCTATAAATAATTTAAAAAAAGAAAGAGATTGAAGTGAACTTACAGCACGAGAAGAAGGGTAAGAGTGTTTATGAGAAGCAGTGTTGAGGTTGCTTAGAAGCAGAGAAGGGAGAGTTGAGAGGAAAGAAACTCCCATAGTTGCCTCCACTCACTGTGAGTTTCACAACTTAAAAAACAAAGCAGAAAAAAGATTATCCTAATCCTTTTATGTGGCAATACTTGTGGAGCGTGCATGTTTCATGATATCAGATATAGGTGGTTGTATTATCCTAATCCTTTAATGTGGGATCCTTAAATTTCTTTGATTTGGGTCACTTACCCTGCCGTTAAGGGATTCGAATTTGGAAATTTAAATGTACAAGTCACCCGAATTCTCTGATTTAGGCATCCACCCGGCAACAGGCCCACTCGACCCTTGTCTTAACTCCTCTCTCTTCTTCCATGTTTCTCTTTTAATTGCTAACCAGTTTAAAAAAAAAAAAATTCTTGAAAGAACTTGTTTGGTTTTACTAGTCAGCTGGCTTATAACCATAACATCGTTAGAAAAGATTATTAGAGGGAAAGATTTGAAATAATTATTTCCTTTTATTGCATTGAATGATTATGAATAGAACAAATACATGGACGAAAAAAAAAAGAAAGAGGGTGGAGAAAAGAAACATTATTTGTGGGATAAACAGTATCAGTCAAACAAAGTATCGTTTCCCAAATGCATCCCTTAGTGGTATGTAAATTTGGCCAGCTCCTCCAAGCACTTGCAACATCCTTCTTGATAAAATGGAAGGCCCTGTGGCAGGTTATCCTACTCCACCTCCCCTTCTCCTCCTCCTCCTCCTCCTCCTCTTCCTTCCTCCTTGCAAATCATCTTCATCTACATCTCCAATATATCACTCTCTATCTAAACTCAGGACGTAGAGAATCCTCATCCCTAACTCTTATAATGGCATAACCAGTTTGAAAACAGCTTCAATAGGTATTGAGGCTTCGTCATTTTGTCAGGCATCCTGCTCTCACATGGAACTTCTTTCAAACAGAATTTTTCTAAGCTACCTGATCACAAGAGAGTTGTTCATATTTGATGATTGCCTCTGACACAAACAATCTGGTAAAGGATTTACGTAAAAGGCTTCTTCTGAACGAAACCTATCCATGCCCTTTGTTCCTGAGATGGGACCTTTTCTCCTCCTAGGGGATCCTTGACTGTGCAACCAACATGGAAAAAAAGAGTTAAACTTAGGAAATTTGTGAATCATAAAACTTTAGAACTGAATAAAATGGAATCTTCACAATTTCATACTCCCGGTAACTTGAACACTATATATATATTAAAATTCATGGGCAACGGCCATAGAAGATACCTTGAAAAGGAAACCTTATAAGCAAAACTTTACGATCTACCATTGACCTCGTGGGTTATGACCCAGGGATATTAACGAGCCCTCCAGTGAGGAAAGGTCAAGGGATTCAGCTAATTAACATGAGGATAAGTCCTTTGCTCATGAGCTTGTCTTCCATAAATAAGCCCAAGCAAAGGAAGCAAGGATAGTACAATATCAAATTCACACTCTGCTTCTCCCTTAGTTTTTGTAGACATTGAATTTGTAGGGTAAGACAACTGTTGGTTGGGTGGAGTTACAGTAGTTCAATCTATAAAGGAAGGACAGCATTTCCCATAAAACCACTGACCTTGGGCCAGCACTTCCCACAAAACCACTGACCTCGGGCCAGCACTTCCCACAAAACCACTGACCTCAGGCCAACACTCCAGTCAACATCTAAAGGCCTGACACAAAATCACTTAAAACAAATAGCTAATGGAATACAAAACATTCTAATTCAGAAATAAAACACCTGTCCGTCGAAAATAAAAAAAAAAATCCAACATGTTAATTTTTAACATGTGCAATTTTCAAACTAGTTAGTTTCCAAGCAGCACAAATTTCTGATAAGAACTACCAATGGACAGTTGACGTGTAACAAAATCACATACCGTCTTCTGTGCATTTCAATGATCCGCTTTGAAAAAATTTCACCTTCTTTCAGTTTGCCCCGCTCAATTTTGTCAAACAAATGAACAAGTGCTTTCCTGATGGACAAAAAAAAAATACAGCCAGAAATAACTTTCAATTATTAAAATAGGGAAGAGGGAGAATTCTCTTACCTGTCTGGGGAAATTGTTTTTCTATGCCCTAGAAAACGGCGATGACCTTCAACTGCTCTTGCCATGTTTCCAGAGTATGATGGAATAAAGACATCACTTTCAACAGACACAATGTAGTCAAGCGCAGCCATCTGAGATGCATGATTGGTAAATGGTTCAAGCTCTTCAACTGACACCAATCTTTCCTGCAAAATGATTTGAGGATGTTTATTAATAACTAGCAATAACTTATAGTAGCTCTCACCTATTTCCACCAAAAACTCCAGTGTGCCGCACAAGTCTACAGTTAAGAAACTTTGATAACCTTAACAAATAAGTTTAAAAGAAACAGCTTCATTTTGAACTTATAAGTACACAAGTCAATTCTATTTGCTAAAATGGCTACATTTCATGACATACTCCACAATGACTGAAATTGCTTTAGATATTTATTTAAGTTGCTGTCTCATAAAATGTTTTCTGTATCTTAAGAACGTCCCACTGTGGTTCCCTTATATAATTAATTTAAATGACAACAATGGCTAGCAAATAACACCTAAAATGAATAAAGTACAGTTCATGTTGACCACTGACCATTATATCAATGAAAGAGTTGTATGGATGAACTAGAGTGTGCACCAAGTGGAAAGCAATTAACTTGGACAGAGAGAAACAACATATCTATAAAGTCTTCTCTCATGCACATACCTTGTGCATTAATATGGGATAGCGGTATTGCAGATCAGCCATGCGAGAATCACCTCCATATATCTCTCCTGAAGCAATGTATATGGATGTGTTTGAGGGGTATCCAAGTGCAGTGAGAAAAATAGCAACCTCCTTCGGAGTCAAAGGGCAATAACCTTTGGATCTCTGCTCCCTAGAATCAATCTCCTTCACTTTCCAGTACACAGTTTCTTCCCTGAAAGTGACAGAGAAAGTTATATACCCAAGAAGCCCCCGAGTATTAAATTCACTATGAAGGAACACAAGTCACAAATAGATAGTACCTGATCTTCTTTAATTCATCAGCTTCAGCACTAGATAAGCCATGAGTACATCCACTAAAGGCAAGCATGTCCTTCTCATACCGTAAATGTAGAGCAATGTAAGGACCATGAGACCTCATCCGCTCCACCAACATCTAAAAACATAATTGCAACTAAAAATTTCAATGGAAGTTTATCACAGAAGCTGTGAAAAATTGACACTCCAAAAATCAACAAGAGCAAATTACTGCAGTTCATTACTTTCCCCATTGCTTCAATTCGAGGTGCAAAACAGAGGGCTTCATAACAAGCACGGCAACGCAGCTTCTGGATATCTGGAGGGAGATTATTATTTGCCAGGCGAGAGTCAGACTTGGCAGCTCGAATAACCTATGAAAAAAGTTCCAATAAGACGATTCCATTCACAAATACTATAGGAACCAGAAAGCAAAAGGATATGAAGCATTTCGATCGGTATACCTCATAATCTTCCCACATGCTTGCTATCTGTGACTGATAGTAGTCCATGCCGGACCAGCTTCTAAAATGCTTAACTGCTTTGGAAGCACTAGCCATTTCCTTAGGAAGCTTTTTTATTACTCTTACATCATTGGCTAGAGCACTGATAAAATGATCTTCATCAAAAACATCAGAAAAGTTGCTGCAGATCAAACAAAGAACACAAATTATGGCACCAAATATACCTGAGATGTATTAATGACATATAATTTGCATAGAATAGAAATTACCTGGTGTCTTGCCAAAATGACCTTTTATCCAGTTCTGGAACTACAAGAGTTGCATTTATTATTCGGGCAACAGCTACCATATCACATATCTGCAATTCAACAATGATGCTGCTCTTATTCTCAAATAGATATAAAAGAACATTATATATTTTTAATAATTATTAGTCAATGAAAAAAAATCCTATTAGATATTTATAAATTAAATTTCTACTGGGTGCTAGATAAACTGATGACAATGATAAAATAGAGAAAATTACAAGCTTTGAATCACCACCTTGATGAGAACAATGACCGAGGAACATTATGAGCTTTGAATCACTATGCTCATGAAAACATAGTCCCGAAATTACAGTCTCTGTATCCTATAAAGCTAGTTGATGAACCCTAAAACTAATCAACATGAATTTGTTGAGGGATGCTTATACATGAAATAGTACAAGAGTGCTATAGGACTGTCAAGTTCCTTGCAGGGCTTAGAAAAGTATGATTGAAATTTGCCGGTTCAGGAAAGGTAAAGCTCTGCATACTAAATTCTATATTTAGTCAACCTTACTAGTAGAGCAATCAAAACAGAGGATAAGACATCTCTTATGATGTAAAACCTCACTCATTGAGTTGCCAGTTTAATTGAGCATCTTTGCACGCGTCAAGGAAACTTAAGGACTTTCAAATCCACTTGTATGCATTTGGCATATTAGGAAATAGAAGGAAGCTGAAGAGTACACAGTCAAATAAGCAACCACATATCAACCAAAATAATATTATAGTTATGTTGCACATACTGGAAGAAAGCTACTTCAATCTTGTCAAGCGATAACAAAAAAGTTTTGCAAAGCACAATAAATTTCAGCATTTCTGACACACATTCAGCAGTGTAATAGCAAAAGAATTGCATATAAATGAGAAACAATAAACCAAAAATCACGTGGCTGTGATGCCTCGCCCGAGCACTCCATCCGCGGATCCAATGGATCGGGAATGCTCACCAATTAATATACCCAATAACACAATCTTATGCATCCACTTAAAGAACATAAGAAGAATTATGAAACTAATAAATTGCAGCCACCTGGGAAAATAACAACATATAATTCACATGAGAGAGAATAGATACAGACCCCAGCTCGCATCTGGTTGAGCCCACCATTTGTATGAACAAGAAGGTAACCTCTTGATTCCCCAGGAGCTGAGAAATAATAAAAAAAAATTTGGAAACATCAATACACAGATATTCAGCAGATGCAAAATACATAAATTAAAAACTGAACTTACATGTATAATTAGAACTAGGGTCAACACACGGTAAAAAATCACGATTTTGTGGTGGCTTCCATAGCTTGGCAAAATCCAAATTCCCCCTAGCACCACCCAACTGTCAAATCTAAAGGAGTGAAAACATGAATGAAGCATGACTGCTTTGGATCAATACATAAACCTATTTCCATGGGACTCTATCCACAGGTCTCCACAGCCATGTAATAATAAGATGGCAGTAACAGAGAAGAAGCATTAGTAAGTAGAACTAATCCTTTGTGTTTAAAGTTGCTATACATGGAAATCAATTGAAAAGTGTAAAATAAAGGGATATAAAGACCTTGCGAGAAGGAAGAGGTGGTTTTGACAAATGGGGAGGAGTGAGCTCTCTGCTTAAGTTTTGCTCTTGCTCAGTCTCCAATCTCGAGTATTTATTGATATCATGCTGCTACAAGAATTTGTCAAATGGGCAAAATTTAAAAAAAAAATGCACTTCAGGGGGAAAAAATAAGAAAAATAAGCAAAATTTTCATATTAGCAGCCACAACGAATCCAAAAAATAAAATACAAATGTAATCCTATCACTGGAGAAGAAACAAGAATGAATCAACTTCCATATATATACAATAAGACAAAATTCAACGAAAGGTTTTGAAATCAAATTTAATAATAACAATAATATTGTATAAAATGTAACTGGAGGACTTACAAAGAAAATTTAATAATAATAATAATAATAATAAATGATATGTGAAAGCTAATTATTCCTTTCTTCTTACATTAAAAATTTGTTAACAAATCAAAGACCTTAAAAAGAAAAATAATATCAGCAAAACAATTCTAAAAATGAAAACTCCAACCGGCCAAAAAGAAACCCTAATCGAAATTCTTAATAGATGAAAGAGAAAAAATAAATAAATATGTAATTATGTACCTGAGTGGTAGTAGTGGGGAGCTTATAAGGATCAGGCAAGTCAGGAACCGTAGAGGAAGGGAACAATTGTATATGTACGGAAAACAGTGCCACCATAGCTATAGCGCATATAGCGCACGTTAGCAATTTCCTCATCACCGCCACCGCCCTCCATCTCCGTTTCTGCATCTTTTACTTTTCCGCCTCTCAAAAACAAAATTTAAAATTTAAAACAAAAAAAAAAATCAGTAATAGAATCGACAATGGCAGATAGCCATTAGAGAGAAAGTGGATCAAGCTCCAGTCTGTAATGCAAGTAATGTATGTGTTGTATAGAGATGAAAGAGAGGTGCTAAAGAGATGAAAGAGAGGTGCTAAAACAAGGGCTATTTAGTTTTTGGTTTATTTATTTGTTGGCGTTGCCCCTAACCTTGGGTTTCGGTTTCTTAAGGGCTTTTTAGTTAGCAAAACAAGGGAATAAATTAAGAAAATCTTAATTCCAGTTTGATTTTAATACACCTAAATCCTGTGGATTCGAGATTTGATTTTAATATACATAAATTGCTAACAAATTTCCAGCTGACTCTGACTGGGATAGATTAATTATTACCCATTTTTTATATTATTTATTTATATAAAGCTTAAGACTTGAAATTGTAACTGTATTTTCATAAACATGGTAATTTTTGAAGAGGTGGGAAATTGGAAGTTTTTGAATAGAATAAATTATTAAATAAAATATAAGGATATATTTTTTTTTCTTATAATATTTTTGTTTAATTTATTCTAATAAAATTATTATAAAAAATTAAAGAAAAATTTTTAACCTTTCTTATCAAATATTTTATTAATTACATTATATTTATTTTTAATTTTTTAGCATTTAGTAGGGAGAATTTATTTTTTAATTATTTCAAATGTCCAAATTGCATAAAAATCTCAAAAATTTATATAGAAAATAAATAAATAAAATAGTAAATGCAGAAATGCAAGTCTCTCAATTTTATCTATACTCCACCTTTAATGTTATCTATGAGAAATAAGATAACCTTTTCTCTTAATAATAGTTCTAAATAGTGAAAATTTTCACCATATCAGTGAGTAAAGGATTAAAATTAAAAATTCTTATCAGTTATTAAGTGATGAGATTAATCAAATTGCACTTAATTGATCAATAAAAAGATTGTTCCTCATATTACAATTATTTTTTTTATTAGTATTTTTGTCATTATAAACTATGATTCAATCACTTGAATCACTTTTAATATCCAGATAATTAATTTATTTCTCTAATTTTTAATATTTCTGAAGACAGATTTTTTTATTAATTTTTATAATTTTCTATTTCACCTAAAAATCTATTTAAATACATCAGAACTTGGAATAAAATTTATATTTAATTTTAATATTATTTGATATGCATTTATCTCAATGATGATTAAATTTAATATATATTTAAAGAATTTATTATTAGATTATCCCATGAAAAAATATTTCCAAATGTTGGGAAATTGTAATAAAATTATTTTAATTCCTATTTTAACAATGGTATAAATATATTCAATTTTTTTGGTTTTTAACATATTTAGACCAATATGAACACTGAAGTAAAAAGTCCACAGCTGCCTAATTTTTTAATTTATATATGGGAAAATATAGAAGGATGACAAATTAATTTCTGGGTTACATTGACTATATTCTCTTTGGTGTAATTCTATGGGTTGACAAAGTCTAATTGCAAATTCAACACAAGAGATCTAATTAACTAAGAAAGCTGCTTAATTAGTGGGTTAATCATGAGTGTGTGGATTTCAATATTAGTTAGTTTGTCCTTTTTTTTTTTTACTGTCATTTAATATTTTATATATATATTAAAATATTTATTAATTAGATTCAAAATGACTTCCTTTCTTTATTTTTTTTTATTTATCATTTTAAAAATTCATCAATTTATATTTTTAATTATCGTTTAAATTTCAAAAAGTAATATTTATCCATTTTTTTTACTTTATTCTTATAACATTTAATTAGAATATAATAACTTAATTTAAAATAAAATTAAAGATATAAAGTTAAATAAATTATTTTAAATTTAATTAATAAGTGTCTTAATATATGTGTAAAATTTTAAACGACAAATAAAAAAAAATAGAGGGAGTATTTAATTTTAAATCATTAATCTTATTTTAAATTAAATTATTATATTCTAATTAAATATTATAAGAATAAAATAAGAAAAAATATATAAATATTATTTTAAAAATTTAAAATGATAATTAAAAATATAAATAAATGAATTTTTAAAATAAAAGATAAAAAAAATAAAGAGAGTATTAAGTTGCATTGAATTGAGTGAGGATGGCATTCAACATCCATGTGCACTAGATTTCTGATTTCTACACAGTTTGTGGGTTGAATTCATACTTATATGTATATATACTGTGTAGATTGAATTCATACTTTTTTATATATATATATTATTGGGGAGAAAAATTTAAATTTAAATTTAAATTTATTATTCAATAAAAATATACATATCAAGAGATAATTTAATAAAAAATATATATTATTCTGAACAATAAATTTAAAATTGATTCTCTTTCTAATGTTAAAAAAATATATATATTATCAATTATTTAAAATATAAATATATATATTTTAAAATATAATAATATATTTAATTGGAGAAATGAATTTATTATTATATATAAATATTGACTCGTGATATTGTTTTATAATTTACTGCTAAAAAATTATATTGGATCGTATTTGTATGAATTATAGATATTCTAACTAAGGATATGAATTTCAATTTTTTTACCCACTCATTTTATTTTTATCTGATGCAAGATAATTATATCTTTATTCTTATATCATTTTCGATGGGACTTAAATATTAATTTTTTTTAACATATATATGAGATTCTCATTTTTTAACTCTTAACTATCGTTATGTCCTTTAAAAAGTGAAAAAAGGTGTTTAAGTTTAAGAAAATAATAAATAAAAGGAGTTTGGGTATATATATATTTCATAAATTAAGCAAAAGTTCATATTTATTGGATCAGCATCCAAAAGTGTTTCCTTTAATTGGACAGGATGAAAAAAAAAATTATCATGAGATATTATTTTTAATTCAACTATTAATTAAAAATTCAAGAATTTTAACCAACATTCAATATGTGCAGAAATAAATTCAAATAACAAAATTCAAACCTAATATTTGGCAACGGTACGAAATTTATTGTTAGAAAAAAAACAAATTTATTCATTCTTAAGCAGGGACAGAGCAATTATATGGCTGGCGTGGAGCTAGGATTATCCAAGAAAAAAAAAATTATTAATTTATAAAAAAAAATATTTAATTCATTTAAATATAATTTTTTATATATAATTAATTTTCAATCTATTTAAAATTAATTAAAAATATCATATATTTATAAAAAAATATTTAATTCATTAAAATTTAATTTTTAATTCACTTAATATTAATTTTTAATTCACTTAATATTAATTTTGTGACTCCATTCCTGTTTTTAAAGTAAAAAAAAAAAGAGACAAATTTATTACTCCTAATAAATGGACATGTGGAAGAAAGACAAAGAAGAGTGCATAAATGTGGAAGCAAAAGCCTTCAATTTCGATGTTTTCCATTGACATATAAATATGGAAGCAAAAATTTAAAAGCTTTGAAGGTTCAGAAATGGTCCAATACCATCATTAATGCTACTTTTCATTCCTTGAGTAGATATGGAGTCAATAAATAGTTGTTTCTGCCTTTTCATTAAAGATGAAATTGGTGAATTGTCAATGTTTTGCTGTGCCTATCTAAAGATGATGTAACTCCTATATTTTATTTCTTTTAGCTTTATAAAATTACAAAATAATTGTTAAAAGCCTACTCAATATAAAAGCTTCTACATAATTAACCAATCTCTCATGAATTTGAGAAATACTTTACTATTTGCTTGTATTATTAGGATCGCCTGAATCTATTTCTAGTCTCTGTATTTTTTGGCTTAATCTCTCTTGTTGTGCAAAAAAATATGTAGTTGTTATATTTATCAAATCTCAATCATTCCCCAGTATACAATATAGCAATTTATTTTTTTTTTAAATTTAAATTCAAAATTTTTCAATTCTGAAAAATGATTTTAGTATTATTAAATAAAATAAAATAATTGGTGTATTGAATTGATATACTGAGTTTGTTAAACAATTTTCATGAATAATTTATTTAGAAAAATAATTAATTAAAATGAAATTGTAAAACGGATCATAAAAAAAAGGAAAAGCCACGTGAATAAAGAATTAGGAAAATTTGGTGGCATGTGTACAGTTGTATGAGGATATTATTGTTAATACTGAAAATCCAAAGCAAAGCTAACTTTTAGAATTGTCAGCATTAAGCTTTCCTTCGGATTTTCAATATTGTTATATGTACATTCCTAGAGTTAAATTAATACAGTGAAGAGGACAAAATCAGTTTAAAGGTTGGATAGATGTTTTCTTTTTTTCTTTATATATATATATATATATATATATATATATATATAAATTTAATTTAATTGAATTTTATTAATAAAATTTAATTTAATTAATGATAAAATTCATATTTTTTTAATAAATTTAAAATAATAAAATTTATTTGAAATTATTTGAAAATAAAATATATATATATATTTATCATTATTTTGCTATTTTATTTTTATATAAAAAGAATTGTATTTAATTTAAATTAGGATATTTTTGAGTTTTTAATAATGAATCTCATTAAGGAAATTAAATTCTTACAAAATCTTTCAATTTTAATATGATTTCATTTTTCTTTAAAAATGACTTATTTTTTAAACTATAAAGAATTGAATTCTATTAATTATACATTTTTATTTATAAAAATTAATAAATATAATTGAATTAAATTAAATTCTTGTAAAATTTAAATTCTCAAATGAAGATATAAAAAATATAATTTTTTACAATTAGACTAGTTAATTAATAAATTGATTATTATATATTATGGTGATATGATAAATTCAACTAATTTATTTATTTATTTTAAAATTAATTATACAAGATATAATTAAATTTAATTAATTATAAAACTAAAAGGAAGAAAGGGGAGGCACGGTAAGACAACTAAAATTCAAGGGGGGGTGGGGGGGAGGTTTAACCTGTAAAACTAAAAAAAATTATAATTAAGAATTCCTATAATATTTTTAATGTATTTCTATGTGTAAATGGAAAATGTTTAATTACAATATGACTAATAGGGTTGTTCATGACCATATTCAATCCAATCAAATCGTTCCAATTCAATTATTTGAGTTTTGATTTAAATTTTTTGGGTCGGACCGATTTAAATTATCAAGTCGGTTAAATTTTTTAAATAAAATATTATTATTTTGATAAAATTTTTCTTCAATCAACCTAAATTTATTGGATTGGATAAGATCAAATTTCTTCATATATTCAATTTTTTTATTTTAAAAATTGGATAAATCGAGTTAAAGAAAAATTTAATCTAACTTTTATGCAGCCCTAAATATGAATATGGTATTTTCTTATATACCAAAATTAATAAAAAAATTATTTAATTAATATTATTTTATATTTGATGAAAAAGACAGCCAAAAATAATTTAGAGATTT
The DNA here is from genome assembly GCA_948193065.1 of Aleurites moluccanus. Taxonomy (NCBI): domain Eukaryota; kingdom Viridiplantae; phylum Streptophyta; class Magnoliopsida; order Malpighiales; family Euphorbiaceae; genus Aleurites; species Aleurites moluccanus. Next base: position 6,803 of record CANXYC010256368.1, on the reverse strand, counting down.
TTTTTTTTTCTCTTACTATTACTAATAGGGTTGTTTATGATTGATCCGATCTAATGAAATCGATCTGATATAATTATTTAAATGTTGATTTAAATCATTCGAATGAAGTCAATTTAAATTATCAAGTCGGTCAAATTTTTTAAATAAAATATTATTATTTTGATGAAATTTTCCTTCAATTAGCCTAAATTTATGGGGTATATTGAACCAAATTTTACCAAATATTCATTTTTTACTTTGAAAAGTCGGATAAAATAGGGTAAGAGAAAATCCTACCTGAATTTGGTACAGCTCTAAATATTCATTTTTTTGTACAGCTCTAAATATGAATTTGGTCTTTTTTTATACACCCATATATATATATATATATTTTCATTTGATGAAAAAGACACCCGTAAATAATTTAGAGAAAATCCCCCTTTTTTTTCTTACTTTTCTTACATGTATTTAGGGGAAATGTGGTCTATCAGATCTTCCAATCCATATGTCCACAAATTATCAAGTAATATTATTTTTAGTAATCATCACATGCAATAAGCAATTATAATTTGCATAGTAAGAAATAACCTTTTCTTTTATGATAATTCTCACCACTAAATTATTAATGCATGTAGCCCACAAAATAGAGGCTTCTTATTTTCCACAAACATTTAAAAGAAACAAAACTAAACAGGCAAAGCTTAATTGGTATATTTCATTGTAAAAGAGTTCCAATTTCTGTAGAAAGATAAAAATAAGTGGAAATTTTTGTTCACCAAAAGAACAAAGAAGTTTCGATTTTAGTTTTGTTGCAAGTTTATTGAACTTTATTTCCATTTATTTTGTCATGTATCAACGTTAATATAACAATAATAACCACATTAATAGTAATTATACATATATAGCCACGACAGTAGTGCTCATTGAACTGAAATTTTTTGATCTGTTGACATTCACCTAGTTTTCAATTTGTCCTCTTTCACAAAATCAGGGAACATATGAATTAGGGGGTGTTTAGATAAAAATAAGCGTTTTGTTAAAATAATCAGTTTTATTAAAAACGAGCGTTTATCATAAAACTCATCCCCCAACTTTTAAAATTTGCGTTAAATTCTAAAAATAATCTAGTTTTCTTTCTTTACCCAAACACTTTAAAAATCATAAAACTCCTTAACTTCCTCCTAAAACGCAGCTTATAGCGTTTAGCTTCCTATCCAAACACCCACTTAGTGTAGTTACTACTCACAACCACTTGAAATGGATATTAATGAATAATGTTAATAATTCCACATCCTATTTCTATCATATTAGAACTATGTATGCTACACTAAGAGGTAATTTTATTTTTTTCTTTTAATTATACAGTAAAACCAATATAAATTAATATCGTAAAAACTCATATATTTTATTAATTAAAAAAAATATTAATTAATCGAATATTAATTTAATTTATTATTTCAAATTGGGACTATAAAAAATTATTACATAATACATATTATTAATTTATCGGATATTAATTTATAAAAATTTTACTGTATATAAAATTTATTTTTTTATTTTTTTTAGTATTAGGTGAAAGGGATAACTAGATCTAAATAATTTGTAAAATAAGTCTATGGTTAAATTAAATTATATTTTTAATATATTTTTATGAGTAAATTATTATAACATTCTTAAAATTTATTTTCAATAGTATTTTAATTCCTACTATTTAAAAATTAGCTTTTTATTTGTTAATAACCAACACTTTAGTTATTGTTATTATATATAAAATTAAAATTTTTTTTACTAAACTTTAGTTATTGACATTTTAATTTATAATATGACATTTTCATCCATAACATATTTAAAAATATAATATATTTTAATCATTTAAAAATATTTTGTATTAAAATATTTTAGTATAAACTATTTTAATTTATCAAAATCTTACACTTTTCATTTAATTTAAATGAATTATTGTATTATAGAATAATTTAATCTCTCAAAATTTTATACTTTTCATTCAATTTATTTAGAGACTAAAAGTTCTAATTTTAAAATAATAGGAACTAAAAGTGCTAATTAAAATAAATCTCAAGTGTTTTATAATAATTTATCATATTTTTATATTTTTTTAGTTGGCTCATATATATGTAATAAACTTGTTTTATATATATTTTTATATTAATATTCAAAATTATCATACAATAATATTTAGCAAAAAATAATAATTTATATATAATAAATATTTTTAAAAAATATAAGTTAAATATAAAAAATATGATCAAAATCTATGCAAAATATAGCTTGTAATTAGTTTTATATAAAGTTATATTATTTCTATTTGTCACATTACTATTTTTTAATTTGTAATTAAAATTTAATATTTTTTATTATTTTCAGTAGGTTTATATATAATAAATTTAATAATATATATTTTTTATATTAAAATTTAATAAAAATTTATTAATAATAATTGACCGACGTTATATAAGAAAATATAATCCAAAATGGGCCTTAATTTCCTATATTTCTACTTTCTAAATTAAAAATTAAAAAACAAGTAAATATAGTAAGATTCATTTTATTTAAAATTTTTTCTATTTTCATTTTTATTTTAAATATTTTTTTATCAAATATATAATTATTATTTTCTATAAATATTTATTTTTAAAAAGAGTGAAAACATCATAAAATAATTTTTTATAATATAATATAATTTTATAAAATTTAAAAAATTATTTTCAAATTTTTATTTAAAAAATTTTAATAACTAAACACTAAATTTTAATTTTTAATTTTTTTTATAATTAAATAAGACATAAACTAACCACAAGTGACACCAAAGTTTTTGGTCTTCTCATTCCGTCTTTTTATTTGTCGTTCTCCTTTTCCATGACTTCTTTTGACGTGTCTATTAGGCAATCTTTTTATCTGAACAAGCTTTCGTGGCTCGTTTCCTACGGTCCTCAAATGAATCTCTATTTCAATGTTAAAAAGAAATTAAGTGAATTTTTTAAATTAATTAAATAACTTTAAACTAAATATATAAATTTATAAAATTAATTATCTTGAAAGTAATTCAATTAATATTATATAATCATTTTATTAATAATATTTTTCTAACAAATATTTTAAAGATATTAGCTAAAAATTAAAAATTTTAATAATATTAAATAAATAAATTTAAAAATAAAATAAATAACTAAAAAAATAGAGATTATGATTTATTATTTTGAATGATAGTGATTATAATGAAATATAACTCTATTAATATTTTTTTTATTATTTTTTTATTTTTATATTAATTTATTTATATTTATTTAATATTATTATTTTATAATTATATTTTATTAGAAATAATTAAAAAAAATTGTATTAATAATAATAAATAATTATTATTAATTATTGAGCCTTTTTGAGCAAGGAAAGAACAGAGCACATATGGATTGCAAGCCAAAGCCAAGACAGTCTTGAACTTCAGACATCAAGAAAAAGAATTACGGCAGTGCATGTGATGAGTTATCAATAATAAATTATTAATTATAATTATACTTTAAAAAACATTATCATATATTAAATATGACTTTAAATTATGAAGAGCAAAAATCAGAATCAAGCTATCACTTTCCACCTCAACAAACAAGAAGTTCATTCAAAAGTAATTTTGAAACCTAAAAAAAGATAATCTAATTAATAATAATATTTAAATTATGGTCATTGATGGAGAGAGGGAGACAAGGAAGGCCATGACGCTTAACCTCTAAATTTATTTTTTTAATATAATTCTATAATAAATTATCATATATTAAATATGACTCCTTTTATTTAAGATGAAAATTTTCACTAACAAATAAAAATTGTCTAATTATATATGAAATTTTAATGTAAATTATAATATAAAAAATTGGCTACCTAAATTTTGTTTTTTTTTTTGGCTCGTTATATTTGCTATTAAATAGTTTAATCTAAACAAAAATAGCGCTAATCTTGATTTATGGAGTTATTTGGTTGACCAACTAAATACTTTTAATTGCCGATTACCAACATGTGCATCGTCAATTAAAAAAATTTATATTGTTTAGTTGGCCAACTAAAAATTTCGATTATAATAAAATTTCTCTTTAATCGATAAATCCTAAAAGCAGTTTGAAATTTATCAATTGAAGAGAAATTTTACCATAATCGGAGTTTTTAGTTGGCCAATCAAATATCACAAATTTTTTTAATTGACGATACACATATTAGCAATCGGCAATTAAAAGTATTTAGTTAGCTAACCAAACAGATACAATTGAAATAAGATTTCTTTCTAAATAGATAAATACAATACAAATTTATAATATTTTAATTTACATGATGAATATTGATTGAAACTTCACCATCAGTATAAACAGTATAATAATAAGTAATTGACGCCACAATCCATGGAATAAATGGAAGTTATACGTCTCAATTGTTTTTTAATTTGTTGTCTTGGTGGAATTATTATTATTATTAATGTTGATGTAAAGGGTCAAACTAGGTCAAGAAAATTTTAGGGTAAAATATTATTTAATTCTTTAAAAATTTAGTTAAATTAATACTAAAATTCCTCTATTTTTAAAAAGTAGTTATTAAATTTTTTAGATTTTATTTTTTCACAATAATTAATTATTTCATTGGTTTTTTTTTAAATTTTTTGTTAAAAAAAATTAAAAATTAAATTAAAATAATTTATTTTTTCAAAAAATTCTCATTTTCAATCTCTATATTTTTTTTTCTTTCATTTTCTTCCCATTTTTCTTTATAAAAAGCTCATATTCAAATATTTTCTTATTTTTTCTCGATCCTGTGATATTTTTTCTTTTTCTTTTTTTTTCATGGTTAATTAATAAATTAATTAATTGTGTGAAAAAATAAGGGTTTGATTGTGAAAAAAGTGAAGAAAATTTGAAGTAAGTTTTAATGAAATGTTATGAAAAAGAAAATTTAATGAAAAATTAAAGGTAATTTTATTTTTTAATGGTATTTAATAGCCAAATAGATGAAATGACCAATTGTTATGATGGAATCAAACGTAAGGGACTGAATAACTGCTTTCTGAAAATGCAGAGATTCAAATATTAATTTCACTAAATCTCATAAACTAAATAGTATTTTACCTAAAATTTTATTTGAAAATAATATATCATTTAGAGATTGTTTGTATAAAAATTCTATTTTGAAAACCTTATTTTGGGTGAATTTCATTCATAGTCTCTCATATTGTGATTAACGCATTTTATGGTCTTTTAACTTTAATTTGTAATGATAAAGTCCCTAAACTTTATTTTTCAAAACATGAAAGTCCTTTCCAGAAATAATTTGAAAGTCCCTTTCCAGAAATAAACTAACATTTAATTATATTTTGGTCCCTGGTTTCAAAATACTGTTCAAATAGATCCAAAATTTATTTAATTTGCTAGTTTATGGATGAGATTTTTGGAGAAAATTCCTTAGTCCCTAAAATAGTGTATGACAGTATAAAACACTTTTCTATTACAGAAAGAAAAGACCATCCACTGATACAGTAAGAATATTCTTGGGTTTATAGAAGAATTAAGCATAGGGACGAATTAATTAAAATTAATTTTGTTTATAGAAATTCTCTCTTAGAAAATAAAATTGCCCATGAATATTGTGGTATAGCAGATATAATTGAATTTTTAGAAGAGCAGTATCCAGTTTTTAATCAATTAGCCATTTTAGATCAAGATTCTCCCCTGGTAACCTCTAGAATTTCAAGTTAGAGTGATAATCTAAAAAGAGATTATTTAATTTGGAAAAGATTACACTTCAGAAAAATTGACTTTTTTCTTGCTCTGTGGGAAAATTCTCCAGGTCTAGATAATTGGGTAACATTTTTAGAAAATCGAGAAAAAATTGAAAATACACCCAGTAGTTCTAGATAAAAATGTGAAAATTAGATAGAGAAGAAAGTGTCAGCTCAAATTCTTCAAAATTGACTTCATTTCAAAATATTCATAATGAAGTGAGCCTTCTCCTTGAGTAGTTGCATGCAAAAAGAAAGACAGGCGATTCACTAGAATAAAGAAATACTTTAGCAAAAGAAGTAAGAAAATTGGTAAATGATAGGCTTGATGCAATTGAGCGAGAAAGAGCTTTGAAAAAACCTCTTTCTGAAAAAGAAATTTTGCAATTAAGGAAAGACAAAATAGTTCCTTATATTGTTGACCCTGACATTAGAGCTGCTAATCAAGAAAGTAGCAAAACAACTGAAGACCTTAAAAAATCTCTAAGTCTGGTAGAAGAAACTCCTTTGCATTTAGATGATAGAACATTTAATGAGCTTCTTGTTATGAAGAGGGCAGAATATAAACCAAATTATCTCCATAGAACAAAACCAGAATTTCAACCTAGGGATAATCCATTAAAGCCCGTAATTACTCCAGCAGTTTTTCTAAATTTAGATTGTGAAAAGCATGCTTCTGAAAGAATAGATGAGTGGATTACCATGATTAGGTTCACAAGCAGAGCAGGTAGCTACTTAACTGAGGCCACCTATGAACTTTGCAAAGCCACCATGGTTGGCAATGCTCAGAAATTTTGGGATCAGCTAGTAGTTCAAACCTCTATTAGAGATGAAATTAGGAAAGCAGTTCTAGTATATGAGGTTCTAGCTATCATCATAGATGCCCTGAAAAGAGAGTTTTGTAGTTTCTCAATATCAACTGAGTCATTAGAGAGAGAACAGTCCTTAATGGCATTAATAAAACTACAGATATGTGACATGTGTTATTTTGATAACTATGCATGTGAATTTCAGAAATATTATTATAATCTTGATCTTAATGCTCAAA
>CANXYC010256312.1:0-12191 GCA_948193065.1 Aleurites moluccanus | reverse complement strand
ATTTGTATTGCTTAAGCTATATTAAGCTTATTTGTGTATGCATGCCATATAGTTTTATTTATGGGTTCTTCGTGGTATTGGTAGCATAAGCATCACCCGTACCCTAGGACCGTCATGGCTCCTAAGTTGGGCTGTGACATTGAAGACTCGGTTCATCAAATCCATAAATGCTGTTGGAGCATTAGTTAACCCAAAAGACAACACCAAAAATTGATAATGTTCATATCGGGTTCTAAAGGCTGTCTTGGGTACATCTTCTTTCCTAATCCGTAATTGATGATACCAGATCTCAAACCAATTTTAGAGAAGTGACTAGTACCCTGCAACTGATCAAACAAGTCATTAATCCATAGCAGAGGATACTTGTTCTTAACAGTCACCTTATTCAACTGCAGATAATCGATACACATTCATAATAAGCCATTCTTCTTTTTAACAAATAACACTGGAGCACCCCAAGGAGAACTACTCGGTCTGATAAATCCCTTATCCAATAATTCCTACAATTGCACCTTCAACTCCTTCAATTCTGTAGGTGTCATTCTGTAGGGAGGAATAGATATCGGGTTTGCGTCGATATACACCTTAATTTGAAACTCAATCTCCCTTTATAGGGGTAGCCCTGGCAAATCTTCTGGAAAAACTTCAAGAAATTCTCTGACAACTGAGATCTAATCAATTCCTATTTGAGACTTTTGAACATCTATCATATGTGCCAATAAAGCAGAATAACCCTTCCTTAACATCTTTTCAGCCCGAAAAACAGAAATAAGATTGATACCAGTTTCACGTCTATCACCTTGGTATTCAATTTTTGCTTGTCCTTTTGGCTGAAATTTAATTTTTTTTTTCATAACAGTCAATTACTGCATGATGAGTTGTTAAACAATCCATTCCCAATATAACATCAAGCTCAAACACAGGCAATTATACCAAATTAGCATGCAGAACATTATCCTCAATTTCTACTTCATAACTCGGATAATAATATTTTACTTCTACACTCTCCCCCATAGGTGTGAACATCTCTAGTGGAATAATCATTATTTGCCTCTCTATTTTTATTTTAGGTGCAAACATAGGTAATACAAATGAATGTGTGGCACCCGAATCAAACAATACTTGTGCTATTTCATTTTGAATTAAGACCATACCTATCACTGTATTGTCTGTTTTTTGGGCCTTTTGGGTGTTCACTGCAAAAACTTGCTATTGTCCTCTCCCTACAGGAGCCTGACTGCTACTCTGAATTTCCCTCTGCCTCTGCCTCTGCTTGTAACCTCTCTGCTATCATTTCAACTCATCTGAATTGTCAGCAATGATACTGTTGTAGTAGGTTGCTGCTCACTCCACATTGGGCAATTCTTAATAAAATGCCCTTGTTGACCACATTTAAGGCAGGCACTAGACTGTCATTTGCATTCCTTTTCGTGCCTCTTACCATAAAAATTGCATATAGGTATATTGGGCATCTGTGTCATGGGTCTGGATAAACCTTGAGAAAAACCAGAAGCTGACTGTACTGGAGCACCTCTACTCTGACTCCTTTCTTGACTACCAAACTGATGTATCTGCTCTATTATGGATCCTATATTAGTCTACTTCTGCTGAGAACTTCCCTCTCCTCTTCTGCTATGAACACTAAATCCCTATTTTCTTTTTTATTCCCTTTTCGCCCTCTCTGACTTATACTTCTCTTCTATCTAATTAGCTTTATCAATAATTATTATGCAATCCCCTTCTGAACCTCCCGATAAGATCAACTTCTGTAGGTGCAATCCTAGTAGCATATCTACTCAGCCGAATAAATTCATCTGCATACTCTTCCATATGTCTGTTGCCCTGCTTTAGCTGCTCCAACTGTATAATATTTTTGGTTTTCCCTCATTTTATAAGAAATTCATCTAGCAAGGCTTATCTAAACTGAGCCCAGGTAGGAGGATGATCACTATATAGCCGAGGTTCCATGTGTCTGGAAAACCAGGTCTATGCCTTCCCTTTAAGCAATCGACCAACCAACTCAATAAATCTAGTATCAGAACAAGGTAGCCTCCTCACCACTTTCTCGATCTGCTCCAAGAAATCTATGGGCTCCTCTCCTCTATCACCCTTAAACTCAGGTAAATTCAACTTCAAAAAATTAAACATACTGACCTCGCCTTCATCTATAACCCGGTGGCCCTCCTAGACAACAAACTCTCCAGGAATAATTACTGGCGGTACTGGAGCGGGAACAGGTGTAGCTGGTGGAACAGTTGGTGCAGTAGGGGTGGCACTACTGGTGGCGGCATTGCCTGTCTTTCCCATCTCAATTCATGTATTTCCCTATATAATTCCAACATCCTCTGCATAATTTCCGATCTCCAGGGATCCTCACTTCCCCTGGTATTCTCTGTCTTTTGTCGGGAATGGGGAGGTTTTTTATCTCCTCTCTTACTAATGACTCATTAGAGGCCACCTTTGCCTCTCTTCTAAACTCTCTGTCTTTGTTGTGGTCTGATTCTGAAATATGTTTTCGCTGTCTCTTTGACATTTTAGCCACTATAAGAAACAAAATCAACAATTTAGCACGATAAAAAAAATGCAGAATGCACATATACTTGACAAATATAACAAAAGACGAAACATGAATTCCTATGCTCCATGGTTTGCTTATGTCCTATTAATACTGTATCTAATTACTATTTATATATACCTATACTATGATACCACCTTTGTTACATCCCAAAATTGGATCATTACGGTCCCAAAATATAGGAACTGCTAAAGGCGACCGATACCCATAGAACCCAATAACATATCAATATCATCTTATTATTACCCAATTAATATTATACTATTATGTATTATGTATTTCTATAGTCTGTCATTCTGTCCTTGTAATCATTTTTCCACACAAGTCATAACCATAATTAACCTCCATATAATATTATACATCAATTTATACAATCTATTTATATCCATATACATATCTATGGAGCTACTAGAATATAGTACATAAGATAGAGTTTAAATAATTACACTGCCAAAATATATGGATGGTTCCACAGAAGAAGAGAATCTAGAACCCACTCATTACTTCTGACCTGAAAAATGTTAAACAACTACATAATGAGTACAAAAATACTCAGTAAGTCTAATATACATCATATCATACATAAAGGTTTGGGTTAACAATAAAATAACAGATAAACATATATTGGTTAACAGGTTTGCACACCAATTATAGAAGAAAGAAAAATACGTAGCAACAATGGTCTGTGATCAATAAATAGGTTATCAATGTACAATTCAAATGGATAAGACAGATAATGGGCCTTAACACATATATCCATAAATAATTCATATGTAATATACATAAGGTAGGCCAAGCCTTATGGCTAGGATAATAACCCTTCCTAGCTAGGGTCTATGATATACATTATGCACAATGCCAACGGTATTTACCTACTACCCCGTCGGTAAGGTAGTTCTGTCAAATCAACATACAATCCAACAATATGATGGAAATAAATTAATAATTATCAAAAGAATCAAATAACTTATCAATAATCAAATGGATTGCAAATTAGCCATTTGGTACTATCAATCATTTATATATGAACAATGGAAACTATATTTTGAATGACAATAGGTATGGCCAATAAGTAAAGGTTGGATAACAAGGTAGTCATTCAATGTCAATTACGTTGGCACAATTGGCTAGCCAATGTTGCTAGCGACGATGGCATTGGCTTGGTAGGCCTATGGAATTTTCATTAAGACATTTTATTAAACACTTGGTGTGCAACTTTCATAAAGCATTTTGCTTAGGTTTTAGTGCAATATCAATATTGCCCAAATATCAAACAAGAAGTACTCAATATGTAAAATACAATAGACAAATGATATCCATCAAATAATAAAACACAATGAATCAAATTGGCTTGGAATTCAAAGGAAAGACCAAGCAAAATTTCAAAGGAACCAAGCACAATAGGTTCGGCCAAAACATGGCCTTACAAGGATGAATTCCAAAACTCAATTTATGATATTAGGCATATAATATGATGTATATTAAACTCACCTAAAGCTTCCAATTGCCAAAATAAATCCTTTTTCTAAAAAATCTTCAAAGAAGATAAAAATGGCAATCTTGATCTTCCTTTGTTTCTACATCAAAACTATCATTAAATTAACTTTCAATGGTAACAATAAATCTTATTCTAACCTAATTATGTATTAAAGATAACTAATTTAGGGTTTGGTATTTTACATATTCAAATTAGGGTTTGAATTTGGGAATTTCTATCAAATTGAATCAATTGATGTAATCTAATGCTAATCCCATCTAATTCAACATCTAAAACACCTAATGAACTTAAACAATTAAAGAAATCACCAAGTTACCTTAAAAGGGTGAAGTAGCCAAAATCCAAAAAGGGAGAAATTTCTTGATTTCCTTTGAGATTTAGGTGAGAAATGGATGGATTTAGATAAAACAAGGTTGGAAATTAGGTTTTCTTAGGTTTTTCTTCACAAATTTGCTTGAAAATTTGGTAGAGAATGAGGAAGATGGGTTTGTCCAAGTATGGCAAGGAAGAAGAAAAAGAGAAATAGATGATAAAATGGCTAAGGCATGATATTTATAGGTGAAAGTTATGGAAATTAGATTTTCCACCCCAAAACTTTCATTATTTCTACTTTTGTCCCAAAACTTTTTGTAACTTATTATGTCAATTCTGTTCAGTTTTAGATTTTAAAATGGGGAATGCAAAATCTTACTTTTAGTTATTGTTTATCATCATACAACTTTCGAAATAATTATAGGTCATAGACAGTAGGTTTCCCAAATATTTATGATTTTACCACTCTATTGATTTTTCATTATCCTTAATACTTTTCCATCCTTTCTTCATATGATTAACTAATATTATTCTTAATCCTTCATTATCCATGTATCTGAGAAAAAATATTCTTAAATTAAGTACTACATTAAATTCTTAAGCTGCATAATTACTACCAATACTACAGGTTCGATACTTAACAAAACTGCTTGATATTCATAGTATAAATTCAGGATATTACAAAATCAAAGAAAACTCAAAACATGAAATATGTGCTTCTATGTCTTAGATAAAATTTTGTGAAAATAGAGCACCATTTGGATATGTATATAATGAGATGCAAGTAAAATACTAAGGGTTGTCTGGGTATAGTATGCAGGATAGGAGACAGAATTTAGGACAAAATTAGAAATTCTCTCATAATTCTTGTAGTAGTTATAAAATTCTGAATTTTAAATATGTTGAAGCTTGAGATGTCTGGTTTAAGTTAGAAAAAGAATTGGAATAATTGGATATCTATATCTAGAAAAATGAATAAATCAAGTAGGGTTGACAGGGTAGATTATTTGATAAAATTAAGAGTTTAATATGATACTTTCAATTTGATTAAGTATTAAGCTCATGTTAATTAATCTTTTAGCTAACAAGGGAAAGAACAAAGAGGATGAAATCTTGGATATCCTTTTTGTTTAGGTTAAGGGAAGAAAGGAAGATTTTTTTGGATTAAAGGTGAATACATATATTTTACTTTACTTGAATTGTGCCTAAATGATTTAATTGAAATTCTAATCATTGAATCTTTGATTGACCAAACATACTTATTTCTTTTTATTGTTTCTAAATGTCCATTAATTTCATTCTTAAGACCTTTGAGCATTATTGAAATTGCTAACTCATTAAAATACCACATATATTTAATTGTGTATAATTTGCTTCTTATAATTGATTTTAACATAATTGTTATTGACCCTTGATTGTAACCTTAAACCACCTTGAATTGCATAATTGAGAAAATTATAGCCATTGGAATATAAACCCAACTTGTAACCAAGCTTTCCTTCACAAGCCTTAACTTGTTCTATTACCTTAATTGATAATTTAATTAATTAACCATTTTTAGTACGTATTACTTCTTGATATATGAATTTATTGACATTGTTATTTGAACCCATGTTGATTATCAATGACAGAACTACTCACCCGGTGGAGTAGACTTATATAGACATCGAGCATTGTGCACAATATTTTACATTGACCCTAGCTAGGAGGGGGGTAAGGTCCTAGGCATACGGTCTGATCAACTGTATGATTGTACTGATTGGCATGCTACCAGTCTGTAGTCTCTGCCCATTTATCACTAATTTTGCTTATCTATCATTGCTCTAAACTGAACCTTATATGATCATTTGCTATACTTTCTTGTATACTGAACCTTAGCTGATTATTTGCTATATTTCTTGCAATGTATCTTTTGACTTGTTATATTTGGATAATTTATTTCATTTATTGCTCTTACTTATAACCATAGTATTTTTGACATACCTATCCATTGTTCACTCCAATGGCTATGATGAATTCTATGTTAATTGCTTCTGATTTTATTGGTTATCTATTATAAAATTGACCTTCCTTGTGAGCCTACTTAACCTCACAAGTAAGGTAATATATATGTATCTCACTGAGAATTATTTCTCATACTGTGGTTATTACTGTTTTTAGGGGTGTGATAGATAGTTAAGGTTCCGGTTTTTCTTCTTTAGCTGGGAACCCCCTTTATCTATGTAAAGAGCTTATCAATGGTCCTTTTTTATTTTAGTGCTCTATGGAATTTTTAGGTGGTTTTGGTGATATTATTGTATATTCAAATACTGATAATACTGCTATTAAATAAAGACTGTAAAATATACATAATTGATATTATTTGAAATAGAAAAATGAATGATATTTATTGCTTTGATATTTTTATTGAAGTGTTGGATGATATTGTAATGGTGGAGTTGAGGGGACAAGGAGAAATTATTGGGAGTGTAATTTTCTTGCAGGCTGGGTAATTTTTGAAAGACCTGATTTCAAATCCGGAATAGAGTAAAAAATACAAAGGAGATTCTGACAAATTTTTATGAAAATTATGATAATATGGTATAATACCCTAGAAAAGCCTACCATAATTAAACTATATTATTACCAATTTTTGGTTTGGGATCATTGAAATGATAAAATAATTTTTGAGACACAATTAGAATGCATATGAGATACTGTCCCGGAAAACGTCGGTGTCAATAACACTACCGAGAAAATAGCAGTCCGGCCGACAGATGAATTTCTAATTCTGACCAGGGGTAAAGAATCATATAAATATATGTGTAATTATGGTAAAAAGAAAGAGGTGAAAAATTTTTAGGAACACTGAAAAAGTAAGTAATCGCAAAATTGTAAATAAGTGGAACTTTGGGGGTATAGTGAAAAATTCATTATCTGAGTTTCAGAATGGCTCTGAAACTATTTTTATAATAAAGTATAAATAAAAATAAGCTATTTGAATTCCCACTTTGAAATCCAATTCTCAACATAATAGAATAAATTACAGAAGAAGTTGGGGTCAAAGTATGATTTATGGTTTGTTTAAGGATATAAATGCAATTTGTCATTTTTAACTTAGTATGTAAGAAACACTTAGATATTTTCCATCATCTTCTTCTTCTTTGGTCGAACCACCTAGCCATTCCTCCACCAAATTTTCATGCAAATTTCTTAAGAAAACCTAAAGAAAACTTAAATCAAACCATTGATTCATTGATTTCTAACCTTGACTTGCTTGAAAAATCAACAAATTTCAAGATTGGTTGACTTGTAGATTTTGTCCCAACCATCCATTAGAGATAACAAGTTGTTTTGTTTAGTTTTATGTTTGATTTAGATGTTTTAGATGATGATTAGAATGGATTTAGTGTTTAATTGCATCAATTGATGCATTTGTTAGAATTTCCCCAATTCCAAACCCTAAACCTAAGTTGTTTGATTTGGTTATTTGATTTTGAGTTAGTTTATGTTAATTAAGCTTAGAATATGTTAATTGGAGACTAATGGAAGAATTATTTATTGTTGGTTTGATGTAGAAAATAAAGATTTGCAAAGTTGCTAATTTTCCCTCCTTTAAAGCTTTAGGTGGAAAATCAATTTTCCAAGCTCATTTGAAGTATGAGGTGAGCCTTTTATGCATCATTTAACATGTTCTAAGCATTGAAATATTGATTGGAAATCATTCTTGCTTGACCCATTTTGGCTGAACCATCATTATTATTCATTCCTTTGAATTTTGCTTTGTTTTTCTTCATATTTCACTTGCCTTTTGAATCCTTTAAATGTTATTTAATGTTGAGTTTATAATGCCTATCATATTGCCTTGATTGTGTGTTGTTGTTGATTAATGGTGCAATGTTGGAGTTGCACCCAAACCTTGTCAATTTGTCCATTCTTTGTTGCACACCAAGTGTTTGATGAAATGCCTAGTTCATTTTGTCATAGGCCTATCACTTGTTCATCCATAGGCCTACCATTTGAATGCCATCATCGCCAACGACATTGGTATGCCAATTGTGACAACTTTTTATTCATGTATGACCAACCTATATTCCAGTCCATTGTTAATTGACAAACCCTTTGCCATTGTATAACTACTTGTTATTGCCATTCCATTGTTTATATTGCAACTTGAATTGAATGATATTGAGTTATTGATACTTGGTGATACCATTATTGTATAATGGAATCTAATGACTTGTTTCATATTTTGAAATTTCTCAAATACTTATTTCATCTTCATTAACACAAGAATCAAGAATCAAACCTTTAAGAACATCAAGATTTCAGATTTCTTAAGGATTCTCCATTTTTAAGAATTCAAGTTATTCCAAACTTCAATCTAAGTTCAAGATAAGTAAATGCATGGTTAGAATAGATGAATATGAGTTAAGTATTAATTTTAAGAACATCATTAGTATTTATTATTGATTATAAGCAAGATATGTATGAATTTAAGGTTTTGGGTGAATAGTAGTTATTCATCCCAATCTTCCATATTTCCTTAATAAGTGATTAAATTGATGTTAGAAAACATATTAGAATTCTAAAAGATGATTAGAATAATAAGGATTTATCATGTATGAGTATGTTTGGACATAAACCTTAATTGTGAGTATTTAGGAAATTGTCATAAGAGAGGAGAACTTAAGGAAATAGAAGAGATTATTAAATGTACAAGTAATTGAGGGAAATACAAGGATAAATTGTTTTGAGGTAAGTATGAACATTGCATATGCAAATTGTTTCTTTGAAATTGATTGTTCAATCCTTCCTAATGTTCATGTATATGATTCTCATGTTTTGAAATATTGTATTGTGAACCTATTAAATGAATTTCCCGTGATGTTCTCAAACAAATGATAAATTGTTCCATATAAACATCTTATATGTTGTAAATGACTTGGTCATTCTTCCTTAGACCAAGCTCATGTGAAACTTATCTGCTATCTTGAATGATTCATGATTATATATTGATGGTCTTGTGACCAATATGATTCTTTGTGAAATCCAAGCTATATGACCTATGATATATATATGTATAGAATGCTCTTCCCAATGAGAGTAAATTCATTGGTCCATTGTGCACTTTGGGAACCTAGCTGATAGGATTTTTATTAGTATTTCACCTAGAGGGGGCCATGAGCTCTAGGCATATGCCTGGCCAAGAATATGTATTGCGATAAGGTAGCAAGGCTACTGATGCGCTCTGTTATGATAAGGTAGCAAGGCTACTGATGCATTCTGACAGTTCTATCTTATGATTTGGTAGTGTTATTCGATTGTGAGCACTTATGTTCTTGTAAGCATATCCTTATGATATTTCCATATCTATGTTCCTTTGGCTTGACCTTTGTATTGTATGTTTATATCTTACTAAGTTGAAGGCTCACTCTTCTTCTGTGAATTTTCAGGTGATAGTGTAGCTCGAGAGGGAGCTAATAAAAAAGACAGAGCTTCTTTATTCATTCCTCCAAGAAGACTCTATGTAATTCTTTTGAGATATATTCATTATTTTATATTGTAGTATTTATATGTATAAGGAGTATACTTTAGAGCTCCATAGCTAGATGTTGTGGATGCTATTATTTTGATGTCTGAATTATTACATTGTGGGTTGCCCTTGTTCCTTATTGATATGGGAGGTATTTTTTGATTGATAAGGAACAAAAGGAAACCATATGATGATGAATGAAAATATATGAATGATGATTACATGATTCATATAAATGAGTATTTATGATGATAACTATGTATAATGCGGATATGTATTGTATATGAGATCCATAATATGAGTGTTCTATGGGTTTATGGTGGCCTTAAGCCTACCTTTGCCCTAAGACCACCGCAACATTGGAGTTGGAGTGTGACAGAATTGATATTATAGATAGAACTTTCTTTTTCCAAAATATAAATCCCACCAAAGATAAAACATATACCATAAGCAATATTATTTAAATAAACGGTGTAACGACCTTCTTTTATTACAAAATAATATCTCTCACTGTCTAAAATTGAGATAGAGATAATTTTCTTATTTAAAATCGGTACATAAAAATAATTATTAAGTACTAATATTAAACCACTAGGCCAAGATAAATGAAATGTTCCTACAGTTAATGCAACAACCTTTGCTCCATTCCCACCTCGCAGGTCCATCTATCCCTTTTCAAGTCTTATACTGTTCTTTAGTGCCTGCATGTCATTACATATGTGAGCACCACATCCGATATCCAATACGTAAGTTGTATTAGAAACAATATTAATATCAATTACAAAAATACTTGAAATATAAGCATTTGATGCCTTCTTCTTCTTTAAGGACTCCAAGTAGTCTTTGTAATTCCTCTTCCAATGTCTATCCCTTCCATAGCGAAAGCGAGTCCCTTTGCTGGCAGTCTTACTTACTGCAGGTGCTTTACCTTTATAAACTTCACCTTTAGGTTTTAAGGATTTTTTCGCCTTTTTATTCTTCTTCTTCTTAAGAGAAGATTTAGAAGACTCGACAAGCATCACATCCTTCTCTTTCTTAATAGATGGCTCAGTTGTCTTAAGCATTTTAATCAGCTCAGGGATAGTGGAATTGATCTTGTTCATCTGATAGTTCGAATTGTGAATAACTATCTGGCAAACTCTGTAGAATTAAGTCAATATTTAACTCATGATCCATTGCAAATCCCAATACTGCTAACCTTTCTATAAATCCATTCATTTTGAATGCATGTGTAGCTGCAAATGAGCCTTTCACCATCTTGGTTCTAAAGAGTTGCTTGGATATCTCATATCGCTCAACTCTAGCCTATTCTCCAAACAATTCCCTCAGATGGAATATTATAGTGTTGGCATCCATGGCCTCATGTTGCTTCTATAGCTCAACGGTCATATCGGATAACATAATACAACTAGCAAGACTATTATCGTCTTTATGCTTCTTTTATGCGTCCACAACATCTTATAGTGCATCTTCAGCAGGAGGCACAGGAATAGGAGTTTCAAGGACATAGTCTATCTTTTCAAATTTAAGAACAATTCTCACACTTCGGAACCAGTCATTGAAATTTATTCCAGTCAATTTGTTGTTATCAAGTATGGTACATAATTGCATGTGGATAGTCATGATTCTAGCAACCTAGATTTAAAATAGACAATTAGTATGGTGAATGCATTATATTTAGGTCTTTAAATTATGTGCATTGCTCCCACTATTTTATTGTGAATCTGCAGTCCTAATTGTAAACTAGAAAAGAACCTATATGGAAGTCCTTCCTAGTAGGTAAATATCTATCATCATTAAAATAACCTTAAGTGACTCAACAAATCATTTTAAATCAAAATAGTAGATATCTCATATCTTATATGATTACTTATTCATTTGGTTATTAACTCTTAATACATATGTACATCATATGCACATATCACCAAACGTGTCTCAAATCATTATTAGCCTTGAGTGACTCAACAAGCCAATAATATTTGTTAAGGCCCACCTTTTTAATCAGAAAATATAATTTTCATGGTTTGAATATATTTTATAAAACGGTTTGGCTTGAGTGACTCAACAACCCACCACTTGAAAAAGCTCTTGTTCATTCCATATTAAACAGAAGACTTAGCCTTAATATTAAATTAAAAGAGATTTCTTTCTTTTAATCGTCTCATCAATTTAACCCTAGTATGCATATACTATATGTATTCATCATCAAGATATATATATATATATATATATATATATATATATATATGATAGTTATATTAAAGTGTCAGAATTATGTACATATCTACATT
>CANXYC010256110.1:0-14384 GCA_948193065.1 Aleurites moluccanus | reverse complement strand
TTCATAATATGGGATTATAGAATGTGTGCAACCTTATGGTATTAGTTTAGGCTTGATTAAATCCAACCATTGGATCAAATGATGGAAAAATGGACGGTTAGATGAATAGGTTGCAAATTTGCTATCATAAGCTTAAAGCATCGAATTTTTTCCATTGGTTTTGGATTTGGTGGCGCAAATTCATGTGTTAGCCACCTATGTTGACTTTGGATGGACAACTAGCATTAAAGTAAGCAAAATGGATGGTTGGATGGCTAGGTTTCACCAAAATTACCATAACCTAAACCATTGGATCATTTTTTTTATATTTGACTAAGATTTTTACCACCACTTCATATCATCATCTTCATCCTTTAAAAAAACTGCAGCAACTCCATTGTTCTTGCTTTGTAAGTTTCGGCCATCACACACCATACCTATTCCTTATAGTTTTCTTCCCATTTTTGATAGAATTAGATAGTATTCATCATTCTAAACACCATTCTAACTATTAAATCCAAGGAAAAACTCATTAAAGCAACAAATTAATTCAAGGAAGATTTGGAAGAATTTCTAGTAAGTTGTTAGTTTTTGAGTTCCTTTGATTTAAGGATGTTTATATGATATTCCTTGTTAATATTTATGGATTAGAACTCATTTTGTATGGTTGGAATTCAAAATAATAGATTGAAACCCTAATAGGAAGAACATTGAATCAAAGTATGGTTTTGATGGATTAAATGCTTCAAATGTTGTTTATTTGATGTGTATAGCATGGATTGATGGTTATATGATTGAAATGAATTGATTTGGAGTGAAAAATGGTTTGGCTGAAACTTAGGAAGGTTAGGGTTTGGTATGCATTTGGTTGTTTTAGATGTTTAATTGATGGAATGAGTTGTATTTGATATGAATGTGATGAATTAATGATTGAATGTTGGAAAAGAATTCATTTGGATGAAAAGTTACCTTGGTCGAATGTGATGAACTAAGATGGAGAATTGTGTTTTGATGATTGTTAGGTTTAAATGCCTAAATGTGATACATTTGATGTTTATATATGTTGTTAGATGAAATGGCATTGAAAAATGAATAAAAAGTATGACTTTTGCATAAGTTGGATAAGTTTGAAGTTGTTAGTTTAAGGCGTTAGACTAATGATATTTATAAAGTTAAGTTTGAATATAAATAAGTATGGAAAATGATAGAAATGTATAGGTTTAAATGTGTAAAGAAGGAAAGATTTGAGTACTTTGGAAATAAGTTTGATTATGGTGTATGTTTAAAATGAAATGGTGAACTAAGTGTATAAGAGTTGTTAATGTGTTATGTTAGTGATGAATATGCATAATGTAAGTTAAATATGGTGTTAGATATGAGTTATTGCATAAAGGAATGGATATAGTGTAATTTTTGTAAAGTATGGCTTATAAGGTATAATGTGTATGCCTTAGTGAATTTGATGTGTTTTGGTGCAAATAATATATTTTATAATAATTTTATACCTTTATCGGAGTGTTATGTGTGATAATATGTGAACCGTCGAATACTCCTGCTCGGAGTGTCGAACGGCGGGCCGACTAGGGCTCGAGATCAGTATTTTGGGGAAACAGTGTTTGGAAGTGATAGAGGTGAGTCCTTATGTATGACTATGCATGATTTGCATCATATATATCATATTATGTCATTTGAGGTTTAAAAATGAAGTTTAATATCTAAAAGTGCATAAAGTGCAAAATGGCCCGTAATTAAGCTCATCGAAACGACCTAAACTGACCTAAACTTTGACAGGCAATAAAATTAAAAACAGAAAGCCAATTGGGCCACCACTTAGCCCAATCATCTAGTCTCGACCTAACCTTTGAAACGGTACCTCATGGCCCACCTAATTCTTTTGGTAACATAGTTAACCAGAAAGTACCTAAAAATCCCAAAACGGACCCATAATTTGCGAGCCAGTTATGGCAGAGCAACTGGACCCCGCAGGGCCAATTTTTGACAAATTCCAAACTTGCTCTATTTTTATTCATATATGTATATATGATTGTTCTAAATCTATATGAAGTATAAATATGCCATAGTTACTGTTATTTGGAGGCACGCTCATATGATATTAGAACAGGGCTATTTTGATGGTATAGCGGGGAAATTCTATCGACTGTGTGCACACTGTGTTTTGGGGACCCTTACTAGAGAGGGATGTTATATTCTTTAGTTGTAGGGAAAATATCCCTTTTGAAAGTTATGTATTTATGGGACCCCTAATAGGGAGGGATGTTATATTCCTTAGTGCACTTTATGATAGTGTTGAGTACTAAATGTCAGAAATTAACCCAATCCTGTTATATCATATGTGTGCTATTTTGTACTTTGGATACTTATATGACTTTCATTCTGATGTTTGTATAGATACATGTATATTTATTCATTTGTTATCTTATATTGAATTCTTCAGGCCATATATGGGCAAATACATTTTCATGAGTATTTACTGCATTTGTATACATCTGGATTCACTGAGTATTTTTATACTCATTCCTTAGTGGTTTACAATTTTCAGGTCTGCTGTGAGGCACGCTTTCCATTGGCATCTCCTACTCCTGCCTTGTAAGTATACTAGTGATCATGTAAATATCAAACTCCAAAGAATATGTAAATATTGTACAGAATAGAGGTTCCATGGTACTGTATATAAGGATTGGCATGTAGATATAAGTTAAGTTTGCATCTTTATAGTTTTCCTTACTGTTGATATTATGGATGTATATGATATGCTATGTATGGATATTACTTGATGTACAGATATATATATATATATTGAGATGTTGATAGAGATCCAGAGGGAACCTTGTATTGAGAATGATTATGGATGATTAATAGAAGTGTTGTGTGCTTGATTTATTTTTGGGCATAGCAATATTATAGAGGAGATGCTGTCGAATTTTCTTCAGCAATTTTAAGTAAATTAAGTTGTTTATATGATTTGCATGCCATATAATATAGTTAATTGGGTTCTTCGAGGTACTAGTAGCTTATGCAACACCCGTACCCTAAGACCGTTGCAACTCCTAGGTTGGGTCGTGACAAAGGTGGTGTCAGAGCTAAAGGTTTATATAACCTATAGTGTTTGCATAATAATAGCAATAGAAGTACCATGGAATCTAGGATATTCATATATCATCAAAAATGACAGGTCATCTTCTTTGTTTTAAATTCTGCTTACCTTTGAACTGAACATTCTTTTATATGCTGATTTGTACAGAGTATTAAGATGTCAAGGATAAGGGCTAGGCGAGCTAGGCCTGTTGATAGGGAAGAGTACCATGAATCTAGTGAGGAAGCAAAAGTTACTTCAAATTCATCTATAGTGTGGGGATCTCAGTCTGAACCATCTAGGTCAAGGAGATGCACATAATCTGATTCTATAGGTGAGGCACCCTGGAGACATGAAATGCAAGATATGAGACAGGAGATTCTGCAGACTATCAGAGATCATTTAGTAGCATAGCCTGCAGTGGTACAGCCACCACCATCACTAGTACAGCCAGTGGCACAGCCTATAGTGCCACCAACACTGTCACAACCTAACTTAGGAGCCGTGACGGTCCTAGGGTACGGGTGATGCTTATGCTACCGGTACCGCGAAGAACCCAAATAACTGTACTATATGGCATGCAATTCAATAACAAGCTCAATATGGCTTGACAATTCAATAAAAATTGGGCAGCATCTCCTCTATATAAGGAGTATGCCCAGCTGAAAAACAAGCAATTAAGCACTTCCACTATATACTTCAACATCTATCTCAAGTCAAGGATCCCTCTGGATCTCTAATATCATCTCAATGTATACATCCGTATACCAGATCATATTCATTCATATCATTACATATTTATCAATATCTCTGTATCTCAAGCTTTATCCATGCATAGCATAATACTCATATGCAATAACATAAACATATAATCTCATACATATATATGCCCCTTTTTACTTTACACTACCATGGAACCTCTATACTGTACAAATATTTACATATGATTTTGGGACTAGAATTTACATGTCACTGAATAGCACAATTCCAAGGTGAGGATAGGAGATGCATATGGAATTCGGGCCTTACTACTGACCTGAAAATGGTAACCACTGAATGGGTGAGTATAAAAATACTCAGTGAATCTATAAGTATAAAAATGCAGTAAATGCTCAATAAAATCATTATTACTCATATACAATATGTAAAATTAATATAAGATAATAAATGAAAAATATGACTAGTAACTGTATCATTATTCATATAAATATCCAGGTAACTTTCCATATAAATATTCTAATAAAATCCAATGTACGAGTCAACGCACATATGATATAACAGGCGAGGGTCCAATGAAAAGTATTTTGTATAATAAATGCACTATTATGCAAAAATCCAGTGAACGTAAGAGGGATCAACTCTTACGGCTAGAGAACATGACCACCCTCTCCAGCAAGTGTCCAATATATACCAGTGTGCACACGGTCGATGGATTTTCCCACTATACCATCGAAATAGTCCTATTATGATATCATATGAGTATGTCTCCATTTAACCACAAATATGGCATATTTATACTTCATATAATTGTAGAACAATCATAAATACATATATGAAGAATAATAGAATAAATTTGGTATTTGTCAAAAATTGTCCCGGCGGGGCCCAGTTGTGCTGCCGCAACTGGCTCGCAAATTACGGGTCTGTTTTGGGATTTTTAGGTACTTTCTAGTTAACTATGTTACCAAAAGAATTAGGTAGTCCATGAGGTACTGTTTCGAAGCTTAGGTCGAGACTAGATGATTGGGCCAAGTGGTGGCCCAATTGGCTTTCTGGTTTTCATTTTATGGCCCATCAAAGTTTAAGTCGTTTCGGTGGGTTTATTTACGAGCCAATTTGCACTGTTTAGGATTTTGGGTATCAAGCTCAATTTTGTTGGCTCAAATGAAATATTATATCATATAGGATGCAAATCATGCATGATTATACATATAGACTCACATTAATCACTGTTTAACCTTAATTTACCCCAATCCTCTATCTGTAGCCCTAATCGTCCTGCCGCCCGGCACTCCGAACTGGAGTTCTCGACGGTTCATCTATTTTCACACATAACACTCCGGTAAGGTACAAAATCTTTACAAAACACATCACAAAAACACATCAAATACACTAAGGCATATATTATATTCAGTATCAACCATACTTTGCACAAATTTCACACCTTTCACTCCTTTATGCATTAAGTCTATTCTATTATCACCATTAGCCCACATTACACCAATGTATAACATATATATCACTTTACAAACTTATATGCACTTAATTTAGTATTATATACTAAACATATACAATATTCAATATCATCTTCAAAGTACTCACATCATTCATTCTTTTACACATTTAAACCTATATATTCCTACCATTTCCAACACTTATTCATATTTAAACTTAACTTTATAATTCACATCAACCTAATACATTAAACTAGTAAAGTCCACCTTAACTAACTTGAATGAAAATCATTTTTTTTGTCAATTTTTCAATGCCATTCAATTATACAACATTAATACACATCAAATGTATATCATTCATTCATTTAAACCTATCAAACACCAAAGCATCAAACCATTCCTATAGTTCATTACATTCGGCCAAAGTGTTCTTCCATTCAATTGAATTCCTTTCCAACATTTAACTATTAATTCATGTTAAATATATCAATTATACATCATTCAAGCCTTTTAAATCAATTAAACACCAAAATCAATTCATCATTTCTTCATCATTGAATTCAGCCACTTTGAATTTCAATCCAAATGAGTTTGTTTCAATCATTCAATCACTAATTCATGCTATACACATCAAATAAACATTATTTGAACCAATAAATCCATCAAAATAACACTTTGATCCAATGTTCTTCCTATTAGGGTTTCAATCCAAGTTTTTGAATTCTATCCATTCAAAATGTGTTTTGATCACTAATAAACATCAAGGAACATCATACAAACATATTTGCATCAAAAAGAATTTCCAAATCCATAACTTATAAAAAGTTCTTCAAAATCTTCTTTGAATTAATTTGTCACTTTTTTTAAGTTTTTCCTTTGAATCCATGGTTATATTTGTGTTTAGGATGATGGAATTAACATGTTTCCATCAAAAATTAAAAGAAAACTATAAGAAATGGTGGTGGTGGATGGTGGCAGAAATGATGGAGGAAGAAAGAGAAAAGTTGCTGTAATTTTTTTTGCTTTGGAAGATGATGAACAATGAAGAGGTGGGAAAAATCAAATGAAATATCAAAGGCATGATCCAATGCTTTAGGTTTATGATACTTTTGGTGAAACCTAGCCATCCAACCATCCATTATTCTTACTTTTATACTATTGGTTAATCAAAGTCAACTAAGATGGCTTACATGTACATTTGATGCACCAAATCCAAAACCAAAGCACTTTGAGCTTATGATATGAATTGTGAATCCTATTCATCTAATCATCCATTTCTTCATCATTTAATACAATGGTTAGATTTAATCAAGCCTAAAATAATTCCATAAGTTTGCAAACACTCTATAACTCCATATTTCAAAGGAAAAGACCAAAATAGCCTTAGTTCAACCGAAGCAGCTCAAGCACCTCAATTGAGCAGCTTGCCGGGAACCATTTTCAACTGGATTTAATTCTCCAACTATTATTCAAATAAACTTAATAATATCATTTTTCATGTCCTTAAATTATTTTCTACCTTCAAATATAGTGTTAATTCCATCAAAATTCGATGGGGTGTGAAATGACCATTTTGCCCCCAGTTCATCAAAAATTTAAAATTTCCCGATTTGTCCTAACAGCCTTTAAACCACTTCTATGCATAAAATCAACTCATATAACATACATAACTATCAATTTCATGCATAAATTCATAATATTGACCAATTCAAAAGAAAGAAAAATTTTCTCCCTAAGTTTCCCTTTCAAGGTTCAAATCAGTTTAGGTTGAGGTGTTACGCTCAGTTATTCCAACAGTCACTTACTGGTACTTCAGTGAGATGGTTTGTATATTTAGACTATAATTTCAAGAAAATCTAGGATGATATATGTGTCATGCAATACCATTACAACATTAAGGTTGACATCACCCAGAGAGATCTATAAACCATCAAGCAGTTATAAAAGGAATCATTTTCCACATTCATGACTAGGTGGAGAGAAAAGGCCGCTCAAAAATTAAGCAAGAGCAAGTTGACATCATTGTCAAAAATTGTCTTCCTGTCAATCAGACCCACCCTCAGACTCATTATTTGCTAGATTTTAGAGCTCTCATTGTTACTACTTCTAAAATTAAGGATTTGATTCAGAATGGTCAAATTAAGTATGAGTCTTCCACCTCAAGTTCAAGGTACTGTAGGAACCCTAATTATGCTTCTTCTTCCAATACTTTCGCTAATAAAAAAGGTGTAAAAGTAGTTGCTATCTCCAACAATGCACCCATGAGGTTGGAAAGGAGAGTTTTTGCTGATTTGGGGTTGCCCTTAATTTGGTTTACAAAATGGTTGTGGAATGAAAACTGATCAAGTCATTGGAACCCAGGCCACCTCCGAACCCTTTTCCCAGAACTTGGAATGTAAATTAGTATTATGAATATCATCAAAGCATTGGCCATATAATTGATATGTGTCGAATTCTGAAATATAAAATCCAAGACTTGGTGGATAGCAGAGACATTCTTCCACCTAAGCCTAGACCGAATATTGCAACAAATACATTGCCAGATCATCAAGCCAATGTCCATGTCTTTGTAATACCCTATATATTCATAACATGTTTTTGTGAAATAAGTTCTTAGTATATGGTTTGAAATTATCGAAATGACTAATGATAGTTTTGAAAACTCAGTTAGAGCGAAAATGAGAAACTTTTTCGGAAATTATCGGTACTGATATCGCTGTTGCAAAAATAGCAGTACGATCGACGGATGAATTTCTGATTTTGACAAGAGGGTAAATGATAATGTATATTCATGTATAAATACAGTAAAAATAAAGATGATCAAAAATATTTAAGAACACTGATAAAGTAAGCAATGGTAATACCATAAATAAAGGGAACTTTAGGGGAATAGTGGAATTTCGACAGTCTGAGTTTTAGATCGGCTCTGAAACTATTTTTATTAATAAGTATTAATAAAAATAAGATGTTTGAACATTCACTTTGAAATCCAATTCCCGACGAAATTGTCAGAATAAATAATCGAGCGAAAAGGTGGCAAAGCGTAATTTGACGAAAGTTGAAGGACCAAAAGTGAAATTTGCCAAATATGACGTACTATATAAGCTGCATTTTTTGCCCATTTTCTCTTCTTCCATTCGTGAGTTCCATATCAATTTTCCATTTGATTTTTCTTCCATTTTGTGAAGAGAAAGTGTTGGAAACTTGATTTAAACACTAAATAATCCATCCTCCATCAAATTAAACCATAGAAAACAAGAAAATTTCAAGAACAACAAGCTAGGGATTTTCGGTCATTTGAGGGATTTGAAGTAATTTGTTGATTTTTTGGATTTTATGGTTTAATTAGGGTTATTTGATGTTAGTTAAATTGGGTAAATGGTTTAATTGCATCAATTGATGTATTAAGCATTTTTTTCCCCAATTTTCTAACCCTAAATCAAAGTTGTGCGAAGTGATTTTGTGTAAATGAGTTAGATGTGTAATTTGAGTATAGAATAAGTCAATTGGATGTTTATTAGTAATTAATTGATGTTTACATTGTTGTAGAAAATTCGGTTGGAGAAAGTTGTTGATTTTGCCTATTGTGAGAATTTGAGGAATTGGGTGGCAAAGCAATTTTGCTAGGTGATTTGGAGAGCTAGGTGAGTATTTTATGCATCATTTGTCATGCCTAAATTGATAAAATTCCAATTGGAATCCTTGTGCAAAATGGCCAAAGTGGCCGTACCCAATTTAGGGCAAATGCCTAATTTTTGTGCTTAGTTTTTAGACTTGTTTTCCATGCCTAATTGATTCAATTGTTGAAGATTATTGAGTTGTGTTTGTTGCCTATGGAATTGCTTTCATGTGTATATTTGTTGATAATTGGGACAATGTCAATATTACATCAAAACTATGCCAAAAATCTGTAGGCCAACCAATTTGAATGCCACTGTCGCTAGCGACACTGGCATACCAATTGTGTCAACTTTTTGGCCGCAAATGACCAAATTATATTTGTTCCCATTATTGGTTGCTAGACTTTTAGTCATCTTTTAATTGATTATTATTGACATCTTATTGACTTTATGCTCATTTAATTGATTTCTGATGAGTTATTAATATTTGCCGATGCCATTACTTTGAAATGGTATCTATTTCTGTGTTTATTGATTCTATTGACTCCGAGGTGATTTGACAAAGCTGCCATTTTGACAGGATAGTGAGTTCATGCTATCGGCATTGTATACAATATGTTGATTGATACCCTGTACTAGGAAGTTATGTCCTAGTCATAAGACTCGTACAGTCTTATATTTATTTATATATATACTTGATTTGTGCTTAACACATCTCTATGCGTTTCATGTCTCTATATATGTCATTTTCATCTTATTCATGTGATATTGATTCTATTGATATGATTGTTTATTTATAGTCATATTCTGTACTTGCTTTTGTATTATAGAGATTCTGAGAAGACTGATATTATTATCTTCATCTGCCTATTGCTTATTGATATTCCATTGCTCATTTTAATGGTCGATGCATATTAGATTCACTGAGTATCATATATACTCACCCTCTCACTGTTTACCTTCTCAGGTGCAAAGTAGAAGGCAAATATCCTAGCTTTTGACTCTCTGTGAATTCTGCAGTGATTTAGCAGTGTAATTATTTAAACACTAATTATTTTTGTATGTTCATATCCTAGCTGCTCCGTGGGTTTTGTATGGTATAGTTAGTGTATGAACATAATGTATGGGAATATTGGAGATTATTAATGATATGATTATGGTATTTATAGAAAGTTACAGAATGAATGACAGAGTAACAGAATGAATAGTATTTATGTGTAATGAATGGTTATATATATTGTTATGTGATTGATGATGGGTATAGATTTGTATGTTTCCGCTGTAATATTGAGATTGCATTGTAGTGATTGATGGGTTCTACAGGTGTCGATCGCCTAGGCATCTCCCGCAACCTAGGACCGTCGCTGCCGGGTCCCTGAATGGGTCGGGACAGAGGTGATATCAGAGACTAGGTTATTAGAGCGCTAGTATTACAGATATCAAAGCTCTGTGTTTACAGATAACATAGCCTAGGTTACAGAGGAATAGTAAATAAGTATAGAATGGGTAAAGTTAAGGGAACCATGGAGCATAAGAATTCATGCATCGTCTTTTGTTGCATTCGTCAAATGTGTATAAGTATTATGCGTATCTGTAATATACTGAGTACGTGTTCTATTTTTCAAATAGTTTTACAGAGATGTCTGACGGCGAAGACAGAGATACCAGAGAGGCTGAGGTAGCCTCTAATGAGTCCCTGGTCAGGAAAGTTTCTATTTCTGAGGGACCATTTAGATCCCGATGGACTACAGGTGATACAAAGAGGAGTGATGACCCTTGGAGATATGAGATGATGAGGGGGATGATGGATCTGTGTAGGGAACTAGCAGAATTAAGGTGGGAACGACAAAATGTACTCTACCTCCAGTACCAGCAGCAGTGCTACCCCCTATTGCACCTACTGCGGTACCACTATACCCATTTGTGATTTTTGTGGTAGGAGGCATAGAGGAAAGTGCCGTAGACAGTCAAGTGCTTGCCTAAAGTGTGGGAAACATGGTCATTACATTAGTAGATGTCCCTTGTGGGGTAGTCAGCAACCATCTACTACGGTTTCTTAGCCTATAGTACAGATGAGTCAGAATGTGGCCAGAGAGGCTCCTGGTAGGGGTAAAGGCAGAGGTCAGGTATTTAGCAGTGGTTAGGCCCCAGCAGTCAAAGGCCAGGGGTGAGTGTTTTCTGTGAACACTCAGGAGGCACAAGGATCCGGCAATGTGGTCACAGGTACTATTTTGAAACAGAATGAGATTGCTGATGCTTTATTTGACTCTGGTGCTACACACTTATTTGTTTCACCATAATTTGCACCTAAGTTAAATAAGGAGAGACAGTTATTGAGTGTGCCTCTAGTGATAGCTACACCTATGGGGGAGAGTGTAGTTGTTGATTATTATTATCTTGCTTGTGTGATAGAGACTGATGATAACATTCTATGTGCCGATTTGATTGAACTGCCTGTGTTAGAGCTAGATGTGATCCTTAGTATGGATTAGCTAACTACACATTGTGCAGTTATTGATTGTTATAGGAAAAGGGTTAGATTACAGCCTGAGGGGCAGCCTGAATTTGAATTCCTGGGTGATCAACGAGAATTCAGGATTAGTTTTTTTTCTACTATCCAGGCTAGAAGGATGATAGGGAAAGGTTATAGACGGTAAACAGTAATATATATGATACTCAGTGAATCTAATATGCATCGCCAATAAATATAAGGTTAATAGAAGATCTAATGATATCAAAAGCTTGATATAAACAATTTACAGAAAATAGTGACAGAAAGTAACAAAATAGGCCAATAAAGATATCATAGGCTCGGTACAATAAGGAAAAACAAATAAAGGGATGGATTGTATGAAATCATACAATCTCCAGTAGCATCAATATGGACTATATGCGAACATACAGTCTCCAGTATATCCATATCAGTAAACATAAGATTGATCAGGTTTTATGGCCAGGACCATAATCCTTCCTAGTTAGGGCACCAATAATATAATGTGCTCAAGTCCGACAGTATTTTCCCACTACCCTGTTGGATCAGTAGCTCTGTCATGCCATATTAAGATTAACATAAAAAAAGAAACTTATTAATTGGATATGTATGGATAGCTAATTGATAGTTAATTTGATGTAGAAGTGGAGATTATGGAAGTTGAATTTTCAAAGTAGCCAACTTGGGGGATTTTGGTGGAAATGGTTCAATTGGAGTGTAAATTGGCTAATTGGATCATTAGGTGAGTTTACATTGCATCAAATTACTTGTATAATTGATTGAATTGTGAATTGGAACAATGCCCCAAAACCTCACTTGTGGCCGAACCCCATTTGAACTAAAATGCCGTTGTTTTTGTTTGGTTTTTACTTGATTTTCCTTGTCAATTTGATCATATTTAAGTTTTTTTTAATCTTGTTTATTGATACCTTTGCTTTGTGTGACAATGTACCTTGTTGTTGGTTTGAATGGGCAAGTCAATTTTGCACCAAAACCTAACCTATTGGCTTGCCATTTTGTGCCCACCATATGTTCGACAAAATACCTAGTTCATTTGCCATTAGCCTATTAGTTTGCATGCCATAGGCCTACCAATTGAATGCCATTGTCACCAGCGACATTGGTATGCCAATTGACCTACCAATTTCGGCCACCGAACCAACTTTTGTTTCATACCTTTTTTTATTACCATACTTGCTATTATTGATTGTACATTGCATATGACATTGCAATTGAGCATATTGAATATTAATTGATTGATACCGAGTTGATTTTTATTTGATTGACTGTTATCCGGATGCCATTGTTGCTTATGGTATCCCTCGTTATTGACCCTAACATGGTTTGGCAAAACTACTGATTCGACAGGGTAGTGGGGAAATACTGTCGACCTTGTGCACATTGTAGTATTGAACCCTAGCTATGAGGGGTTATGGTCCTAGCCATAGGGCTTGATCAGCCTTATGCTTATATGATACTGGTGACCTACATGGTCCAGTGATATTGATTGACTGGAGACTGTATGATTTCTTTTCATACAGTCCATCCCATTATCTTTCTTTCCATATATAACCGAGCTTATTGATTATTTCTTTGGCATTACTGTACCATGATATCTATCCTGTATAATGTATTTCCTTTGATGGATACCATTGCCTATTATTATTTATTGTGATGTATGTAAATTCACTGAGTATCATCCATACTCACCTTTTTGTTTGTTTATCCCTTTCAGGAGAGGAGTAGGTTGCAGGATCCAGTCATCTGTTTCCCTATGAATTCCTGCTACGGACTTTCTGATGTCTATACTTTTGGATTACTGTATTTATATTATTTTGGTGTTCATTATCTAGCTGCTCCATGGGATAGCCAGGAGATTAACATTATTTATATATGATATTGATGGTATATATTGATTATATGATGATGCATGATATATGATATATACTTGTGACAGCCAATTGCAGAATGGGGACAGAATAATTGACAGGTTAATAGAATGAATAACAGGATAATATAATGGATAGTAATTATGATAAATGATTAATATATTGAGGTTGATAGATTGTGTAATGGTACTGGCTTCTACGGGTGCCGGTCGCCATTGGCATTTCCCGTGTCCTAGGACCATCACGGTCCGGGAAACCGGGTCGTGACAAACTTAGTCATGCATTTCTCGTTTATATGCCCAAGTCCACAATGCCAAAGATATGATATTTTAAAGTTATCAATTCTTGGTTTCTTTATATTGATATTATAGATAGGACTTTGTATTTCTAAAATATAAATCCCACCAATAATAGAACATGTATCATAAACAATATTATTTAAATAAATGGTGCAATGACCTACTTTTATAATAAAATAATATCCATCACTGTCTAAAACTGAGACAGAGATAATGTTTTTGTTTAAAATAGGTACATAATAACAATTATTAAGTACTAAAATTAAACCACTAGGCAAAAATAAATGAAATGTCCACACAGCTAATGCAGCAACCTTTGCTCCATTTCCCACACGTAGGTCCATCTCGCCCTTTTTAAGCCTCCTACTATTCTTTAGTGCCTGCATGTCATTACATATATGAGCACCACAACCAGTATCTAATACCCAAGTTTTATAAGAAATAATATTAATATCAATTACAAAAATACCTGAAGTGGAAGCATCTGATGCTTTTTTCTTCTATAAGGACTCCAAGTAAGCTTTGCAATTCCTCTTCCAATGACCAGTCTTTCCATAATGGAAGCATGTCCCCTTTGCAGCAGTCTTACTGAAGATTTAGAAGACTCGACTAGCATTATAGTCTTATCTTTCCTCAAAGAAGGCTCAGCAGTCTTGAGCATGTTAATAAGCTAAGGAATGGTGGTATCAATCTTATTCATCTGATAATTCAACACAAACTGTGAAAAACTATCTGGCAAACTCTGTAGAATTAAGTCTATACTTAATTCATGATCCATCACGAATTCCAAGCTACCTAACCTCTCTATAAGCCCATTCATCTTAAGCGCATGAGTAGC
>CANXYC010256065.1:0-16104 GCA_948193065.1 Aleurites moluccanus | reverse complement strand
TATATATATATATTTTGTACTCTGTATTTTGGATGTTCATATCTAGCTGCTCCATGGGGTATGTATGGGTTAGCTAGGACATGAACAGATATATATATGTTTATGAGGATATATGAGATAGTATTTCAAAATGAACAGTGTTTTATGATTGATGGATATATATATATATATATATATATATATGCCATGTGTAACAGATGATAGGTAAGTTTTATTCCGCTGTGATAAATATATATGTATATTGTGAATGTGATTGATACTGGGTTCTACGGGTGTCGGTCGCCATTGGAATCTCCCGTGCCCTAGGACCGTCGCGATCCGACTGCGGGAACGGGTCGTGACATGTATTTAATTAGGGGATTGTGTATTTTAATTGCAAAAATAGGGCTTGAATGATTTAAGCCCTTTTGGCCGAATGGGAATAAGCCTAAACTTAGGGTTTATTGTTCAATTTGTGTGTGCAATGGATATGTGTATGTGATGTGGTTATTGGATGAGTAATTGTAGCTTATAGAAAGAAATTTGCATGTTTGTATTGAATTTGAAATGTGTTTGGGTCCTTATGACCAATAAAGTTCAAAATATTTTGGCATGAAACCTAGGCTTGAACGTGAACCCAAACTTGCTTGATTGTGCTTATAAGATGTGTTATTATTGTTGTATGGAAAGAAATTTGGGTTTAAACCCTTTTTGAGTGTTGTTTTGGAATGGCCAAAAGATATAGTGAAATGAGGGTTTTGAATATGAAAGTGGATATGCATGTCTTGTTGAAATGTATGTGTATGTGTGTTTGAATATGATATGTTGGTTTGATATAGTGTCTTATCGGAGAGTTGGTATGTGTATAGGGGAATCCTCCAGAGGAAACGAGAAAGTGGTAGAGCAGTAGGTGCTCGGAGCCTCAGAGGGGCATTTTAGTCATTTGCACGTAAGGTGGGTTTATATATATGTTATTGCATTTCTAGTTTAAGGTACTATAATTTCGACATGTTATATGACCTTTGGTCATGTTGGACTGATTTTAGACCAATATGGTCAAAGTTGCCCCTAAACGTGCCAATCGGCCAAAACTGGGGTTGCCGAAACTGCATAAACTGACCTAAAATTGGAATGGGCATAAAAACTGTTCTATAAACTGTTTTGACTTCAAATCAAGCCCAACACCTTATATATATGTATACTTGTATCTTAGATGTTAAATTTTCATACCATATATTGATAACATGTAAAATCAGAAAGTCACTGAAAAACAAAAAATGGACCCGTAATTTGGTAAGTCGTTGCGACAGCACAACTGGGCCCAACGGGCCAATTTTATAAGTTGTTCCCGATTGATTCTATACTTGTTCATATAGATATATTGATTATATTGAACCTTATATGAGTTGTACTTGTTGCATTTTCATCACATTTTGGAACATTTGCATAGGGTAACCTAATAGGGCTACTTCGATGGTGTAGCGGGTAATTCCATCGATCGTGTGCACACTGGTACTACTTGCCCTAGCTAGAGATAGGGAAATGGCTCTAGCCATAAGGATTGATCCTCCTTATTACATTTATATGGAAATGGAGATGTGGACAGAAATGACAGTACTATTTGATTATTTGACCCAATCCTGTTTACCTTATGCATTTGATCCATTCTATTATATTGTCATATCTTATCATATATATATAATTGTCAACATACCTATTATTGTCATCAATGATCAAATGTGTATTCATAAATTGGTAATGCATTTCATATTTATAGATTCACTGAGTATTTTTATACTCAACACACAGTGTTGAAACCTTTTCAGGGAAAGAGTGAGACGCGGACATCCTCGGCTACTTTTGTACTTCCAGCCGTGGAGTAGATGTATAGTCCTTCCCTAGTATAGCATAGAGTACTCCATGATATTATTTGTAGATGTTATTTGTAGATATTTATATGTATGATTTGTGGACATGTATAGAATGTAATTATATGTTATGATGTGAATGCATATATATGTATATACTGTAACAGGGGGTGTAGTTACTATGGTATGCCTACTTTGTATTGTCATATGTATGGATTGATATTATTGAGAACTATTATATGAATTGTGGTGTATGAAGTTGTTATATGAGTTGACATAAGTATTGTATGATATGAGTTGTTTATTGGAGGTTGACCTGGGAGATTATAATTGTTTTAGAAGTGTTTTTCTTGTTTTTAGTTGGGGTAAATGTCAATATTACAGGGGAGACTCTGTCCGTTTTTCTGTAAAACTTAAAAGTTGGAAAAGAAAAAATATTTCATAAAAATGGTTAAGTGTAATGAAAGCATGTAACTTGGGTTCTACGTGGTACTAGTTGTACAAACTGTTCTCGTACCCTAGGACCGTCATAGCCCTATAGTGTGGGATGTGACACCTTACAGCTAAAGAATACAACATCCTCCCCCTCTAGTAAGGGTCTAATGAATACTAGTGTGCACACGGTCAGTGGAATTACTTGCTACACCATCGAGGTAGCCCTGTTATAATACCATATGGGTGTGTCTCTATATAACAGTAAATATAGCATAAATAGAACTCATATAGCTGTAGAATATATATATATATATATATATATATAATGAATAATAGGACAAATTGGGGTCAAATAAAAAAAAGGCCGGCGGGGCCCAATTGCGCTACCACAACTGACACTCGCCGTTACGGGGTCGTTTTGGGATTTTTGGGTAGTTTCTGATTTACTATGCTACCAATGGATTTAGGTGAACCATGAGGTACCATTTTTAATCTTGGGACAAAATTTGAAGAATGGGCCAATTGGTGACTCAGTTGGCTTGTCAGGTTTCATTTTATAGACAGACAAAGTTTAGGTCATTTCGGTGGGCTTATTTACGGGTCAAAATGCACTGTAGGAACTGTAAGATAACAAAAGCTGGTTTATCATTCCAAATAACATATCATAGCATATATGATGCAAATCATGCATGATTATACATATAGACTCACCTTTAACACAATTTGTCCACTTTATCCCTTAATCCACTGTTCGAGGCCCTAATCGGCCTGCCGCTCGACACTCCGAGATGGAGTACTCGACGGTTCACCTATTTTCACATATAACACTCTGGTAAGATGTAAAAACATCACAAAACATATTATTCATATTAAAATATATCAAGCATACATACTATACACTTTAAACCTCACTTTACACAATGCACCTTTTTTCTAATCCTTTATGCATTAAACACATTCTACCACCACATTTGACTTACATTTCATATATTCATCACTTATATGCCAAATTAAGAACTCATATACAGTTAGCTCAATATTCATAATACACCAAATTTCAAGTTTACTTTCCAAGTACTTATATCAAATATCATTTCCACATCTAAACTCATACATTGGCATTATATACTCCATTAAACCATATTCAAACCTTTCCTTCCTAATTACTTCATCCTAACATATTAAACCTATAAACTCAACATGATTTTACCTAGTTAGAATTTATTCCATTCATCTATTTTTCAATACCAATCAATTAAACAACATTCATATACACCTAATGCATAACATTCCATCATTTAAACTTATAAAACATCAAAGCATCAAACCATTTTTAAAGCTTCAATATTTCGGCCAAGCTAGAATTCAATTCAAATGGATTTCTTTCCATCAAATAACCACTAATTCATTACATATATATCAAATACATCTCATTTGAATAAAAATTCCATCAAAATAATACTTTTGATTCATACCTTTTCCTATTAGGGTTTCTTTTCTAATCTTTGAATTTCTTCCAACCTAAACATATTTTTGTCACCAATTAACATCAATGAACATATTAAGAACATAATTAAACTAAAAGAATGGTAAAATCACTTACTTTTTTAATAGTTCTTCTAAAACTTCAAAACTTTGATTTATCAACTTTTCTTGGTTTTCCTTTGAATCTAAGGATAGATTTGTGTTTAGAATGATGAAATTAACAAGTTTAAATCAAGAAATAAAAGAAAATAACTTGTTTTGGTGAAGATTCAAGGTGGCCGAACCTAACAATGGAGGAAAGAGAAAGTTTGGTTGGAAATTTGGCTAAGGAAGATGAAGAGGTTGGAAAAATTAAGTTAAATATCAATGATGTTATCCTATACATTGAGCTTATGGTAAAAATTGTGAAACCTAGCTTACTAACCATTCAATTCTTCATCTTTTTATCCAATAGTTTGATTTAGGTTAGCCTAAAATGATACCATAGGCTTGCATACACCAAATAAGTCCATATTCCAAAGGAAAAGACTAAACTACCCTTAGTTCAAATGGAAATCCTTATCCAAATAGCTTTGCCCAGAATTATTTTCTATCGGTTTTAACTTTCCAACAATAATTCATTTGATCATTAAACCTCTATTTTCATGTCATAATATTCTCTTTTATCATCAAATATGATGTTAATTTCCATAAAAATTCAAAAGGTGTGAAAAGACCATTTTGCCTCCAGTTCATCAAAAACTCAATTTTACCCGATTTCTTCCTAACAACTTTTAAACCCCCTCTACTCATACAAATACATCATATAACATGCATACAAATCAAATTCAAGCAGAAACACATAAAAAAAATCATAACATGTAAATCAAATAAAAAATCCCAAGGTTCCCCTTTATTGTTCAGGTTCTATGTTTAACTGAGGTATTACAATGATGGAGTTATGGGGTGAATTTGGTATGGTTGGAAAGCTTGAGAAGTGATGAATTGTAACGCGTAAACCCTTGTCCCTTATTGAGCCAAACCTAGTTAAGAATTTCTTGGTCTAATGGCATCAATGGTTATATGCATATTCATGTTTCTTCATGCATGAGTGCTTCACATGCATTTAACTAAGTAAGCATTATGTTTCATGTTGCATTATGCTTGTTTGGGTTAGTAAGCTAGGCTTTAGGCTTAGAATTTTTAAGGTAAACTTGAACATAAGGTGATATATGCTAGTTTGAGATTAATATGCCATATATGTGAAATCTATGGATCTTGAGATATTGTGTGCTAATTTGATGGTTGATATATTCTATATATATGTAGAATTATGAATTATAAGGGTTAAATGATAAATTTCTTAGAGTTGATATGAATTCTTATCTATGGGATGTACATATAGGCTTGGAATATTTTTAAAACCTTTATATTATGTGTTTGGAGAATCAATACCTGATTGGAGATCAATAAGTATGAGTTAAATGACCAAATACTTAGAGTATAGAGCTTCCTTGATGGTAAATGGCGTGAAGTATCAGTAACACCTATGATTTTTCTCTCTATCCAAAATTCCAAAATTTAATTTTGAGGGTAATGAGCATGACTCATTAGTAATGTTCATTATTTTTTTTCTATCCAAATTTCTCAAAATTGAATTTCAAATATAACGAGCATTACCCATCTAGAATGTTCATGAATGAGCAGTAATGATTACCCATCTGGTAATGAGCGTGAATTTTCTTTCTATCTGAAATTGGCCAAATTTTATAAATTTAGTAACAAGCATTATCCTTATTGAATGCTCATGAATGTATTCACGAGCCTTACGAACGAAATGCCAAGTAACGAGCATGAACCCTTAGGTAACGCTCATTACTTATAGAAAAATATAAAAGGCAAGCCTAAGTTCTTTTCCAACCGACATAAATATTGGTTCTTTCCTTTCTTCTTCATTCTAAGTTTTGAAATCCTAAATCACATTACTCCATTTCTCTGCAATGATGTAATATCCAATAATTGGAACGTTAGAGTAGATATGTGTTTGTTCATATTTGCTCGATGAATGTTAGCATGTGTATGTTTATATATACATGGTAGATAATCTAGAATGATTATATGTTGAGACATGATGAGTTATGACTGATTTTAAGGTGTTAAACATGTGTATGTGTAAGTTGATTGACTTTGGACAAGTTAGAATGGAGAAAATATGAGAATTTTCTACCATCAGTCATTTATGGGGGTGAAGATACCTTTCACGGCTATGAAGATACCTTTCATTGCCATGAAGATAATTTTCACTGGAGTGACAGATCTTTCACCACTGTGATAATATTTTCTGCGTAATTTTTCATTTTCCTAAGAAATTGACTTTCACAGACGTGAAGCCTCTAGTCTATATAAGCCTAAGCATGTTTCTTTCATTTTCAACTTTTGAGGATTCCCGATAGAAGAGCCATATAGTTTGTTGGCTATTTGATGAAGGTTGAGGCCAAAGATTGGTTCAAGAGAAGCATTCTTGGTATGCTTCGGGGAAACGAAGATCTTTTATGGGAGAGATTTAAGGAATTGGTACTAAATGAATTTCTTCCAGAGAGCGTGAAAGAAGATAAATCTATAGAGTTTGAAAGATTGGTTCAGAAACCTGGTATGAGTATTTCAGAGTATGCTAAAAAGTTTAGTCAGTTGAGCAAATTTTCTCCAGCTTTGGTGCCTACAGAAGCAACGTGGATTCAAAGGTTTCGCAGAGGATTAGTGGCTCCACTGTTTAAACTCCTAGCTGCTCTTGAGTTTGACTCTTACTTTAAGCTAGTGGATAAGGCTAGACTAATTGAGAATAGAGAGATGAAAGCTAGATCTGAAAAAGTAGAGAAGAAGAAAGTTAAAACAGACAGTTCTTCTAAACAAGAGAATGAGGTGAAAAGTATAGGAGTAACTCATTAATCAGCTCCTCAGAGTGGGTATCAAAGACCTTCAGAGAGATCACAACATAGTCGGACTACCCCTGAACCCACTTCTCAGATGAGTCATGGTTCAACCAATTTCGCATCATCTGGGACTTTTAATCCTTTATGTCCTATGTGTGGTAAACTTCATAAAGGCCCTTGTTATTATGTGACAGGAGCATGCTTTAGGTGTGGATAACAAGGTCATTTACTCAAGAATTGTCCATAACCATCCTTTGGAGTTAGACTTTAAGCTTCTCAGACAACAATTTAGATGGTTAGGGAGAGGAGTGTTACTCAGCAGCCAGGTGAGGGCCGAAGCATTTTAGGCAGTACTCCAGAGGTTGGTAGAGGGTTAGGTCAGCATGTGGCTTAGGCTTTAGGGTCAGTTCCCATCGATAGAGGCAGAGGGAGAGTTTTTGCTTTAGCACAGCATGAAGCCCAAACATCTAACACGGCTGTTACAGGTATTCTTTCGATCTATGCTTTGAATGCTAAAGTGTTGTTTGATTCAGGAGCTACACATTCCTTTGTATCATCATGTTTTACTAAGAAATTGCATGTGCCCTGTGAGTTATTTGAAACTTTGTTGATTGTTTCTACTCATTCGGAGGAAGAGATTGAAGTCTATAACTCTTATCCCTCATGCGTGGTTAGAATAGGTGACAAGAACTTGAATGTAGATTTGATTGAATTGTCTGTGTTAGAATTTGATGTGATTTTGGGCATGCATTGGTTGTCTAAGCACTATGCTACCATAGATTGTAATGGGAAGAAGATAGTTTAAAGCCAACTTCAGGTAAGGAGTTTGAATTTCGAGGGGATATGAGCGAAGTTCTATACTATGTGATATCTGCCATTGGGGCAAAAAGGTTATTGAGAAAGGGTTGCTAAGAGTATTTAGCTTATGTCCGGGATACTTGGAAGGAAGTGAAAGGCATAGAGCATATTCCAATAGTTAGTGAGTTTTCGGATGTATTTCCTGAAGAATTATCAGGGTTGCCACCTGATAGAGAGATAGAGTTCTGTATAGAGTTCCTACCTGGCACGAGTCTGATTTCTATTCCTCCCTACCGTATGGCACTGGTTGAGCTGAAAGAATTGAAAGTTCAGTTGTAAGATATGCTTGATAAGGGATTCATAAGACCTAGTAGTTCGCCATAGGGAGCACCAGTGCTCTTTGTAAAGAAGAAAGATAGTTATATGAGATTATGTATCGACTATAGGCAGCTTAACAAGGTTATCATCAAGAACAAGTATCCTTTGCCAATGATAGATGATTTGTTTGACCAGTTAGAAGGTGTTAGTCATTTCTCCAAGATAGACTTGAGGTCGGGATATCATCAGTTGAGAATTCAGAATGAAGATGTACCAAATACAGCTTTTCGGACCAGATATGGACACTATAAGTTCTTAATGTTGTCATTTGGAATTTCTAATGCACTAGCCACATTCATGGACTTGATGAATAGGGTGTTCAGGCCATTTATGGATTCATCGATGACATTCTTATATATTCTAGGAGCAAGAAAGAGCATGAAAAACATCTTTGAATTGTATTGCAGACTTTGAGGAAGCATCAGTTGTTTTCGAGTTTTGGCTCGATAGTGTTTGTTTTCTTGGGCATATGGTGAGTAAGAAGGACTTAAAGTTGATCCGAAGAAAGTGGATGTTATCTTTAATTGGCCTAGACCCATAAATATTTCCGAAGTTAGAAGTTTCTTAGGTTTGGCAGGGTATTATAGGAGGTTTGATCAAGATTTTTGCAACACCTTTGACCAAGCTTACTCAGAAGTAAGTGAAATTCTAATGGACGGATGCTTATGAAGGGAGTTTCCCCCAGTTGAAGACTTGTCTTACCACTACACCTGTTTTGGCTTTACCGTTAGGAGAAGGAGGATATGCAGTGTACTGTGATGCATCGAGAGTGGGACTTGGATGTGTACTTATGCAGTATGGTAGAGTGATAGCCTATGCTTCTAGACAGTTGAATAAGCATGAGGTGAATTACCCTACGCATGATCTTGAGATGGCTGCAGTTGTATTCACATTGAAGATATGGACACACTGTGAGATCTTCACAGATCATAAGAGTTTGAAGTATATCTTCCGGCAGAAGGATCTCAATCTCCCGCAGAGGAGATGGATGGAATTACTAAAAGATTACGATTGTGAAACTTTGTACCATCCAGGAAGGGCTAATGTGGTGGCGGACGTTTTAAGAAGAAAATCTCTGGGAAGTTTAGCTCATATCCAAGTTAGTAGGAGATCTCTAATAAGAGAAGTGCAAAGTTGGGGATTGTGTGCTTTTGGCTTATTTTCAAGTTAAACCAGTATTTATTGATTAGATAAGAGAAGGGCAAGATAAGGATCCTCAGTTGGTAATGCTAAAGAACGATGTGGAAACAAAGAGAGCTCCAGGCTTTACCATAGTTGGTGGTGTACTAAGATTGGGCAATAGATTATATGTTGCAGCTGTGGATGGATTGAGAGATGTGATTCTCAAGGAAGCTCATCATTCCAGCTACAGTGTGCATCTAGGTGCAACAAAGATGTAGCACGACATTAAGAGTTCTTATTGGTGGAGTGGATTGAAAAGAGATGTTATAGAATATGGAGCTAAATGTCTAACTTGTCAGCAAGTTAAATTCGAGCATCAAAAGCCTTCGGGACTATTGCCATTGCTAGAATGGAAATGGAAGAGAGTGAATATGAATTTTGTGGTTGGTCTGCCAAGGACTTCAAGAGCCCATGATTTGATATGGGTTATTGTTGATAGATTGACCAAGTCAACTCACTTCTTGCCAGTTAAGACGACTTATACGACTTCTTAGTATACATAAATATATGTTGATGATATTGTCAGGCTTCATGGAGTTCTGGTTTTGATCATTTCAGATAGAGGTACTCAGTTCACCTCGAGATTTTGGCAGAAATTGCAAGAGTACTTAGGTACACAACTTGATTTCAGCATAACATTTCATTCGCAGATGGATGGAAAATCAGAGAGGACCATCTAAACTCTAAAAGACATGCTGAGGATCTGCATTCTAGACTTTGGAGGAAATTGGGATACTCACTTGCCATTGATAGAATTTCACTATAACAATAGCTACCATTCAACGATCCATATGTCTCTTTATGAGGCTTTGTATGGTAAAAATGTAGATCTCTCTTGTGTTGGGATGAGGTTGGGGAAAAGTATATCGAAGCGCCCAAATTGATAAAATATACGTCAAAAAAGATTCCATTGATCTGAGAGAGATTAAAGACTGGTTTCAGTCGCCAAAAGAGTTATGTCGATCCAAAGAGAAAAGACCTTCAGTTTTCCATTTGAGATCTAGTGTTTTAAAAATCTCACAAATGAAAGGAGTTTTATGGTTTGGCAAGAGAGGCAAGCTATCTCCACTATTTATCGGACCCTTTAAGATTCTGAGCAAGATTGGAGAGGTATCTTACAAGTTAGCTTTGCCACCTAACATGGATAGTATGCATCCATTATTTCACGTATCGGTGCTTCGGAAATACATGGCCGATCCTTCTCATGTGCTACAAGTTT
Source organism: Aleurites moluccanus (assembly GCA_948193065.1). Classification (NCBI taxonomy): domain Eukaryota; kingdom Viridiplantae; phylum Streptophyta; class Magnoliopsida; order Malpighiales; family Euphorbiaceae; genus Aleurites; species Aleurites moluccanus. Next base: position 5,851 of record CANXYC010256065.1, on the reverse strand, counting down.
CTGCAGTAGACCTCCAGTAAGACTTGACATATGAAGAGATTCCAGTCGCCATTATGGATTGAATGATTAAGAGACTATGAAACAAAGATATAGCAATGGTTAAGGTCCTATGGAGGAATCAAGCAATGAAAGAGTGCACTTGGGAAAGTGAACAGAATATACAAGACAAGTACCCTTATCTATTCTAAGAGAAAGGTAAGTCTTAAAATTCAAGGACAAATTTTCTTAAGGTAGGGAGAATGTAATACCCAGTTCTTGGAACGTTAGAGTAGAAATGTGTTCGTTCATGTTTGCTCGATGAATGTTAGCATATGTATGTTTATATGTGCATGGTAGATAATCTAGAATGATTATATGTTGAGACATGATGAGTTATGACTGATTTTGAGGTGTTAAACATATGTATGTGTAAGTTGATTGAGTTTGGACAAGTTAGAATGGAGAAAATATGAGAATTTTCCACCATTAGTTATTCATAAGGGTGAAAATACCTTTCACCGCCATGAAGATACCTTTCACCGCCATGAAGATATCTTTCACCGCCATGAAGATACCTTTCATCGTCATTAAGATGCCTTTCACCACAATAAAGATAGTTTTCATGAGAGTGAAAGATCTTTCACCATCATAAGAATATTTTTTGTGTAATTTTTCATTTTCCTAAGAAATTGACTTTCACGGGTGTGAAGCCTCGAGTCTATATAAGCCTAAGCCTTTTTCTTTCATTTTCAATTCACCCATTTCATCCTTCTTCCTCTCTTTCTTCATAAATACACTTCATCCACCCATAAATTCATTAAATTCTCTTCTCAAACACTTATTTCATCTCCATTAATGCAAGAATCAATAATTAAACCTTCAAGAACATTAAGATTTCAAATTTCTTAAGGATTCTCCATTTATAGGAATTCAAGGTATTTGTTCCAAACTCACTTCTAAGTTTAAGATAAGTTAATTAATGGTTAAAATACATGAATATAAATTGTATAAGAGCATTAAATAATATTTATTATGAATTACATGAAATAACTAAGGATTTAGGGTTTTGGGAGAATGGTAGCTAATCATCCTAATCTTTAATGTTCTTCTAAGAAATGTTAAATTGGATGTTAGAAAGCATAATATGACTTCTCAAGATGATTAAATCATAAAGATTACAACTATATGATCATGAATGATAGAAATCCTAATTTGTGGATATTAGGATTTTGATTTAGGCATGGAAAGCACAAGAGATTAAGAAATAATTCATGCTTCTCATGTTAAAAGAGAGATAATAGATTGCAAGGAATTACTTTGAAGTAAGTATGAACTATGTTAATGTAATTTTGCTATCTATTAATTGTGCTTGCCACTCTTTTCTTACTTCACAAATTTTTTCTTGAATTCATTGTTGATGAACCTAAACCTATAAATTCAAAATTGTAAACTATAAATTGTTGAGACCCTTCTAAATAAGCCAATTGCATGAATGACTTGGTTGTTATTTTTCTTGGACCAAGATCATCATATACCTAATTGTGTGATTGAATAACTATATGTAAATATGTGATGATGGTCTTGTGACCACAATATTTCTTTGATAAAATGTCCAAGCTATATAATCCATGACCCACAAGTAAATAGAACGCTCTTCCCAATTAGAGTTAGTTCATTGGTCCAATGTGCACATTAGGAACCCAGCTGACAGGGTTTTAGTCAGTGTCCCTCCTAGTTGGGGACCAGAAACACTAGGCATGTGTCCCGCATAAGCATATGGAGACGTTGAGATGACAAGGTACACCGATACGCTATGCTATGATTTGTTATGAGTTCTATTTCATGATATGATTTATAGTGTCATTCTTTGTGGACACTCACATGTTAAAGAAACTATGATTTTTTGTGATATGATTCCTTTTGCCATGATTCTCATAATCTTTTTCCTTATGATATTCCAAAAGTATATTGAATATATGTTCAAGTTCATACTTATCCTCTATGTCTTTATGATACTTGTAAGCATTAGTGTAGTTTATATCTTACTGAGTTGAAAATTCACTCATCTTCTGTGGATTTCAGATGATAGTGTAGCTCGAGAGGGAGCTAACATAGAAAAAAAAGCTTCTTGATTAATTCCTCTAAGAAGACTCTAAGTAATCCTTTTGATGTATATTATTTTGTATTATGATATTTATATGTATGAGGAGTATACTCTAGAGTTCTGTAGTTAGATGTTGAGGATGATATTATTTTGATGTCTGAATTGATACATTGTGAGTTGCACTTGTTCCTTATTAATGTGGGATGTATCTTTTAATCTGTAAGGAACAAGAGGAAAACATATAATGATGTATGGAAATACATGAATGATGATTATATGATTCATACAATTGAGTATTCATGCTGATAACTTTGTATAATATGGATATATGTTATGTATGAGATCCAGGATATGAGTGTTCTACATATTTATGGTGGCCTTAAGCCTACCCTTGCCCTAGGACCATCGCACCACTGGAGTCGGGGTGTGACAACTGAGAACCACCAATAAATTCTCAAGTTTTGAAGGAAATTGCATAAAAAAGTATCAAGCGTCCCTTAGTTCTCTTAAAGTAAAGCTAGAAGTTTATAAAGGTAATTCCCTTATCCTTTATTAATAAGCATGGATGATCTTATATATCTTTATGGGAGTCATTTATCAGTTTTCAATGTCCATTTATGAGTATCTACATTTAGGGTTAGTTAGGAAGATAGAAAAATTAATGATTTTAATAATAAATAGTAACATGAATAGTGAGATTCTTTTCTACCTTCCATAAGTCTTCATTTAATGGTTAAATTAGAGTTAGAGAACATCTAAATTAACTTTAAATAGCCTAGAATCATAAGAATCCAACTTAAATCTGTATGGGTTAGAAAATCTTAATTTTGAGGTTATGATGGTAAGTAACTATAAGATGAAATTGAGATAAATGGATGACAATAAAAGAGTTTACAAGTTAGTTTAAGCCATAATCTAAGTTTAAGAGCTATAGTTGTATGAAACATGATAAATACTAACTTGAGACCTTAAGGATATATAAAGGCTTTTGATGTTTAAGCAAAGTTGTATCATGATATATATGATAATTATTGAGCATATTCAAAAGTTGTAACTAATCTATGCATGATGGTATGTTAATCTAAAAAGTAAAGTTATGTTATGCTTAAGAAAGTTTGTTGGACATTCATATGCCTTTATAGAAAAGGTGAGATAGTAAAGAGAGAATTTGTGCATATTAGATTAAGATTAGTATACATGAGTAGTGCCAAGGTAGTTGAGTCTTATAGTATGGGGTATGAGTTTAAGGAAACTATTTATCAAATGTAAGAGTTAAGCTTCTAGATGTATATTTAATGGTTTATACTACTACATATGGTTTATTATGTTGTTTCTTTTAGCTTATGGTTAAGGAAAGGGCGACGTTGAGACATCCTCCTAGTTAATGGTTGGAAAGGATCTTCACTATTTCTTTTTGTTGAGGTAAGTGGAAAAAATACTATTTTACATATTCATTTAACCTTGAAGCATTCAATTAACATTCATGCTTTCTCAAGATCATTTGTTTCTAATAAACCTATATGTTTCATGATTGATGACAATTCAATATGCTAAGTCTCAATGCTTATGTGATATATGTATATATATCATTATGATGCTCAACCAACTCTATAGACTACTCTATGTGAGGCATGATGACAAAAATCTCCATATGATAGGGATATCATTAATCTTATGCACAAGTTCTTGCAGATAGAATATATTATCTGACTCTTTCTAGGGGCAGTGTATGCCTAGGCATAGGACCTTATTAGTCTTACGCATTCAGTAGATCGTGCCATGATGCCTTTGATCTTACTCTTGATATGTTATTTTATGGATTTTTTTTATTCTTTCTATGGCCACCTTATTTCATAGGTGATATCCTTATGATTAACATGCATTAATAAGATGTTTCATATTGCTCATATAACTAATTACCCTAAAAATTGTGTTATAATATTATGGATAACAATAAAGTATGTTCATGTTTTATAAATGTGCCCTTTTGTATGAAAATTTCATAATAACCAAGCTACAAAGGTAAGAAAGTGTATTCTATACTTACTAAGTTTACTCACCGGTAATTGTTTCATATCTTTCAGGCAAAAAGTAGTGGATAGATAAGGTTCCTTGTCATTCCTTCTTTAGCGGGGAACCTTAGATATCCATATATGTTTCTTACTTGAAGATTTCATGTCTTTAGATGCGCTATAGGTCATCTTGGGAAGATTATTTATTTTGAGGAGGTGAATTCTATTATTGTAACTTGATGACTTATAACACTTTTGATTTATATGATGTATAGCATTGCAACTATGACTTGTATGACGTTGACTTGAAGGCCTTGGGACACTCTAAGCAAATCCCCATATGTTAAATGATGATATGTGATTATAGATATATAATATATGTTTATCAGGTTATGATCTTGGGGGTTAGGTCTAGGTTCTATGATATCATAATTGGATGTTATGGTTCTATAGGTAGTTGGTACCCTTGAGCTTTCCCATGCTCTTAGATAGTTGTAGCCTAAAGTTGGGATGTGATAGGAAGAAGATGCAAGAAAGTGGAAACTAAAATCTAGTGTCGAAATTGAAGAAAAAAGGGCTATTAATAGTTGATAGGGTGTAACAAGCATTACTGGATGTTCACATCCGTTACTCTTAATTTAAAATTCAAGAATTTACGTCAGAGAAGAAATTCACGAGTGTTATTAGATGTTCACACTTGTTATGTATAATACCCTAGAAAATGCTATAGTAATTGAACAGTATAACTAGTTATATGACCGGGAAACACCGACTTAATTAAGAACTTCGAATAATTTATACAGTATCAAATTTAAGGTAATTTTTCATAGATACTTGTATAATAAGAGATTAAGAGTAATTATAGTGTCACGACCTATCTCGGAAGTTGTGACGGTCCTAGGGTACGGGTGATGCATAGGCGACCAGTACCACGTAGAACCCAAATGACAATCTATATAACATGCAACAATCAAATATAACTCAATTAATTTTGAAAATGCTGAAGAAAATTCGACAACATTTCCCCTAAAATAGGACTATGCCAAAAAAAATCAAGAGCAAGAAAACACTTCTAAAATATCCAATCTCATCTCAAACATCATGATCCCTCTGGATCTCCAAACAATCTCAATATCTCCATCAATATATATATAACATATACCATTATCATATATGATCACACAAACATTTATTATACTCAATATATAAAAATATATACATGCAAACTTAACATTATCTACATGCCATGCCATAATCTAATTATAGTACCATGGGACTGTTCTACTTATTTTCTATTACATTATTTTAAGATTAGAGTTATACATGCAAAGATCTCCATGGCAGAAGAAAATGTTGCCAATGGACTACGGGCCTCACCGAAGACTTGAAAAATAACAAACACTTAAGGAATGAGTATAAAAATACTCAGTGAGTTTATAAGCATAAGAATGCAGTAAATGTATTATGAATAAAGTAACACCATTATAGTATTAGAATATTTTTATACATAAATATATCATATGTAGAATAATAATATTATCTAATATATAAACAATGAATATATTAACTATTATATATAATCACAGGTAGCACATATATGATATCACAGGATTTGGGTTACTTTAACTTTAAACACAGCACTATCATAAAGTGCATAACACTAGGGAATATAACGTCCCTCCCTAGTAGGGGTCCCAAACATAAATGACATACATAAGGATATATTCCTTACGACTAGAGAATACATCGTCCCTCT